>PVJC01041644.1:0-15264 GCA_004026665.1 Murina feae
ACCTACAGCCAAAATTACTTTACCCAGCAAAGCTATCGTTCAGAATTGAGGGTCGGATAAAGAACTTCACAGACAAGAAAAAGCTAAAAGAGTTCATCACCACCCAACCAGTATTATATGAAATGCTGAAAGGTATCCTTTGAGAATGAGGAAGAAGAAAAAGGAAAGTAAAAATTATGAACAACAAATATATATCAACCAGGGGCCCAGTGCACAAAAATTTGTGCACTCGGGTTGGAGGGAGTCCCTCAGCCCGGCCTGTGCCCTTTCACAGTCTGGAACCCCTCAGTGGATGTCTTATGATGGCCCCAGTCTGCCAGGCACCGTGTGTGTGTGTGGCCACTGGGGACCTGCCCCCAGCTGCATCTGAGGCTTGGAGCAGTCCTCCTGTGTGTGTCTACCTGCTGGGGACCTGCCACCAGGCACACTGTGGAGGCTTGGAGCAGGCACCCCCTCTATGTTGATCTCTCAGACTCTTGTCCTCCCCTGCATGTTGTTCTCTTTTTTGAGCTGTGGGCAGGGCTGGGTGCTGCCTGCCTCCCAAGCTTGCCTACTGCCCATCTTCCTCCAGCCACCAGAAAGCAGGAAAAACCCCGTCTCGTGGTCAGGCCAGCCTTTTCCTGCTCCCTGATCCCCAGAAGGGACCTGGGAAGCCACCAAGCAGGCCGCCAACTCTTTACCACTCACCCGTCCCCTGCTGCCTTCCTTTCCCACTTCCCGGTGCCGCCAAGGGATCTGGGGAGCTGCCAAGCAGGACCCCGGCTCCTGCAGTCTTGCTTTCCCGCTCCCCGGTGCCCTGCAAAGGACCTGAGAAGCCCACCAAGCAGGCCACTGACCCCTCGCTGCCTGTTTCCCACTCCCCGGCCCGCCACCTTGCTTTCCCACTTCCTGGTGCCCTGCAAGGGGCCTGGGAAGCCCACCAAGCAGGCCACTGACCCCCTGCCACCTCTTACCCGCTCCCCGATGCCCCACAAAGGGCCTGGGAAGCCCACCAAGCAGGCCGCCAACCCCCTGCCACCTCTTACCCGCTCTCCGGCCCGCCACCTTGCTTTCCCACTTCCTGGTGCCCTGGTGCCACTTCCAACTGCCAGCATAGGCAGGAAGTTGCTACAGAACCCTTTGATTTGCTCTAGCTCCGTGGCTGTTGGCCTCCACCTTGGCTGGGTTAATTTACATACAGCCGCTCTGATTGGCTGGTGGTAACGGTCACATTTGCATGTTTCTCTTTTATTATAGAAGATGAGTGAATCTAAGAATCAAGTGAATAAAAAATCTGATGAACAGAATAAACTGGTGAATAAAATAGAATCAGAGGCATAGAATGGAGTGGACGGACAATTTTCGGGGGTTAAGGGTGTTGGGGGTGCGTGAAGAGAATGGACAATAATTGTACACCTATGGATGAGGACAGTGGAGGGGCAAGGACAGAAGTTGGGGTGGGAAATGGGAGGAGGGGAGCTATGGGGGGAAAAAAGAGGAACAATTGTAATAATCTGAACAATAAAGATAAATTTAAAAAAAAGAATGTACACGCAAATTCAATAGATACAGGATAAGACAATGTGTAAAAGAACTTTAAATATGAGAGCAAGGTATTTTCTTCAGGAGGGATAAAACTTGTAAATCTTAAACGACCATGTTCTTTCTTCTGTAAAAGATCTATCCACCTCAGTCCACTAGAATGCTGTTCCTTTGAACCTGTTCCATCAGCTTTTTTAAGTTGCTGTCTCTGGCTAACTGGGCTGCTGTACAAAAACTGTTCTCAAAATGCCTCCTACACAAGTGTTATAAACTCTAGAGTTGACTCTACAGAAACAAACTTGCAGAATTCCATTTTCATGTATTTACTTAAGAAAACAGAAATACACAAAATAGAGTGTAAACTACTTGATACACTACAGTAGAGACAAAAGAATACAGAGGTAAAATAATTATACAAGATGCATACACAAATGAAAGTTCTATTTTATTGGGGAAGAGTACCCAGTGAAATGTTAAGAAAATGCTGATGCTTCTCACTGAGGAATGACATTTAGGCTGAGAGAGCAAAAGAGTAGTACTCCAGGGTCAAGTATGCTAAGAGCAAGCTGTGCAGTAGCATGCAGCAAGAACAGCACATGCAAAGGCCCTAGAGCCAAAATGAGCTTGAGTGCTTTAGGTAAGAAGACACAGAAGCCGGGGAGAATTAGCTCTGGCTCAGCCCTTAGGGACTTAAACTAATTGGGGAACATGAGATCAATCATTGAAGTGATAAGCACAGTTAGCTTTCATTTACATCTGTCCAAGATCAGAAAGTACAGAATCACTGAGGGCAGACGTAGCAGGGTAGGAGTCTTAAGGGTTATACTGCTGAGAGTATAAAAAACAAGAGCTAACAAGAGTAGGTATGTAGAGGATGAAGAAAGGTACGTGAACCTGTAGCTCACAGGAATAAACTTGGCCAAACAGAGGAGTGCCTCTGTGTTCTAGGGACACATATGCCTGAAAAGGTTATTGGCAGATCCATCACCTAAAATTGATTTCACAGAGCTCTGCAAATATCCCAAGTAAGTATGCTTATAGAAAAAGAAATATGTTGAAGATGATGAGGTTATCAATCCTCAGAAACCATTAAATTGGTAATAAATTATAAGATAATAATCAATGACTTTTCTACCAAAGAAAAAATTTTTTGAGGCAAAATCTAACTGTACACTCCACCCTTTGTTTTTGGTTGTTGGTTTTTGGGGGGGGGGACGGGGGGTGAGGAGGGAGTGAAATCTAACTGAAAAGTCATAGTGTATTTACATCTTAATTAGGGTCACTGTTACACAGATGTATACATCTGTCAAAATATACTTAAATTAAGACTAAACATATGTAAATTTTATCTTTAAAAAAGTAATGCAATGGAGTTAAAAAATTCAAATAAAAGTACACTCACCCTGGTCAGTTGCTCAATGGTTAGAGTATCAGCCCATGGACCAAAGTGTTAGGGGTTCAATTCCCAGTCAAGGGCACATACTTTGGTTGCAGGTTCCTCAGCCCAGGTAGGGGCGAATGCAGGAGGCAACCAAATGATGTCTCTCTCATATCCATGTTTCTTGCTCTCTCTGCACCCCCTCCTCACTCCCTTCCACTAACTCTAGAAATCAATGGAGAAAATATTCTCAGGTGACGATTAAAAAGAAAGGAAAAAAAGTATACTCAATAAGATGGAGTAGATCTATTTTAAATACAAAGACATCTCTACATCAAAAAACTATAGGAGCTTAATGAGATGAGAAACACTCTACATTTTAAAAAATTAAAATGTAGTAAAAGCTGGAGTATTTCATATAGTAATTAAACCACAAAATGTCTGCAATCGTTACTTTTAGGCCTATATATAAGAGGGTGTGTGCGTTTTATTTTGTAGTCCCCAAAATAAAATAGGTTCTGAGAAAACTTTTAGACAAAGACAAATAACCAAAATAATAATATGAAGAGAAACCAAATAAACAACAGCTTGTGTGACTTCATAAAGAGAAGTCGATATAAGGAGCCTCAGGGATTTATCTTAGGTGGTTAGAATAGGAAAAGAAAAGCAAATAAGCAAATGATACTATATGGCAAACAGTGAAGGCAGGAAATCTTAAATTAAAAAGTTGTGTGAAGTCAGTGTTCCCAAAAGACACCATGGATCACATTTCATTTTATATGTATGACCAGTCCATATAATGTAAGTGTCCTAACCTGAACTTAAGTGTGAGCAGAAAAAAAGTACCACTATAGTGACCATTCTCAAAATCAAAACCAGGTAACAAAAGACTGGAAATTCCCATATACAGTATTGGGCTGAATACTTTTGTCTGAATTAAAATCATGAATTATAAACAGAATATTGAGGTCCTTAACAGTGTTTTGTCCAGACTGTTCTAATTACCTCCTACTTCGGTGTCAGAGCACACCCCCCCCCCCCAAAAAAAATGTTTTTAATCTTCCTAAATTACACCACTTTCCTGCAGGTAGAAGGTTGATGGTTTCCTAAAGTCATCCCAAATAAACTTAAAGGCTTACAATCCAGTTCCAATCCAACTCTTGAGCTTTATCTCATATTTGTATCACTCCTCACAAGTACACCATCCTAAACAAACTAGACGTGTTTTAGCAAGGACAACTTACATTTTTCCATCTCCCTACTTTCTGTATGTGTGTGTTTTAAGACCCCCACCCCACTCAAGATTAAAAATGGCAGCAGAGCAGGTGGATGTTACAATGGACATGCTGCCAGGACCAAGCTGGAATTACAACTGAAATATGGAAAGTCTTCCGGAAAACTCACAGGCGAGAACCCTGGTATCAGAGGACCAAAGGTGGAGACCGAATAGAGACTAGTATGAGGGGCAGAGGTGCAAAAGGGCTGGCTGGGTGCCCACAGACAGCAACTGAAGTGCTGGAGAAATACCTCAGCTGTGTGGGGGCTGCCACTGAGAACTCTGGCATCTAAAGACTCCCCACCCTTTCCCCCACCACACACACACACCATTTACTGTCAAAATAGTAGAGATCAAGTCCATGGCCCCACAGCTTCCCCACCCCCCACTCAACCATAGCTTTCCCTCCACTGACTCCAAGTTTTAAAATCTGTTTATCACATCTACTCTACTCTAATAAAAGAGTGATATGCAAATTGACATCACTCCAAGACACCCAAGCCACGCCCACCAGACAAGCCATGCCTCCCAATCAGAGAAGCTGTATGCAAATTAACCCAGTCAAGATGGAGGCTGGCAGCCACGGAGCTGGAACAAGCAGGAGGCTTCTGTTGCAACTGCCTGCCTAGGCCAGCTGGGCCTCCACTCACAGCAACAGTGTTTCAATTATAGAAGCCAGGGAGCTGAAGCAAACAGGAGGCTTCATTGCCTGCCTAGGCCTCGGCTCATGGCAATGTTTCAATTATAGAAGATAAATAAACCCCAGAAACCTGCTTCCAGCCAGCCTCTCTGGGACCTTGGGTCAATGGGAGCTGTGGGCAGCCCACAAACAGCCATCAGCCCCCCACCCAGGCTGGCCAGGCACACCGGCAGGTGGACACCCCCCAAGGGGTCCCAGACTGCGAGGGACTGAGATGAGGGACTCCGAGTGCACAAATTTTTGTGCACCGGGCCCCTAGTATAGAAATAATTATACCAAGAATTGTATCACAATTAATATCCATATAATTCTTTACCTTTTACAAACTCCTTCCTTATCTGCTGTACCAACCTACTAAGGTTCAACTTAAACATATGCCAATTATTTCATAAGGCATATATTTTATTTTATAATGGAAAGAATGTATTTCCCCCCAAGATTAAACACTCATACACAATTATCTGAAAAACAATGTGCCTGGAAACCTGTGGCATAAAATTGGCAATCATTAAATCCTATTAATGCTCTATAGTTATAAAAGATATAACTTAACTTTTTCCCTTATGTAGTTTATTATATTATGTATCTATGGATATTAGACAGTACAGACACATTAAAGGCTGAATAGACAGCTCTGACTTCAAAAATCCAACTTCTCACAATGTCAGATATACTGGTTTCTGGTTTTTCTATCTTCCCAGCATTCTTCCTTGTCTTTTGGTCTGTGACAATGAAGAATAAAGGTGTTTGTACTTTTGAGAACTTTAATATTTCTAGATTTTACCAAAAATTGAAGGTATTTTTAATATACAGTTGCATCCTTTTAGAATTATGAAAGATCGTAAGTCTAGGCACTGTAAGGCTCCTAGTTATCTATCTGTTAAATGAATCAAGACTTAAGATTTCCAAGTATAGCCCTAGCTGGTTTGGCTCACTGGATAGAGAGTCAGCCAGCAGACTGAAGGGTCCCAGGTTCGATTGCAATCAAGGGCATGTACCTTGGTTGCAGGCACATCCCCAGTAGGGGGTGTGGTGTGCACGAGGCAGCTGATCGATGTTTCTCTCTCATGGATGTTTCTAACTCTCTATTCCTCTCCCTTCCTCTCTGTAAACAATCAATAAAATATATTTTAAAAAAGATTTTCAAGTATAGAAGTAAAATCTATTTTCCATTGACCTGTGTGACTCCTCTTGTTGAACTAATCTATATTTGACTTCAATGTCAAATTAATCATGTCATTTGGAATATTCAAATGTACAATAATTACACATTTAATTTTAAAAACAAATCATTCTTATCTTTATCTTGATTGGTACTAGATTACTTCCCAAAATAAAGTGAAGGAAAGTGAAAGCTTTGACTAGCAGCAATGATTAAAAAAAACACACAAATATTTGCCAAATCACTCTTATTTGAGAGTACAGTGAGTAGAAAGAAGACTATAGTGCTAGATACATGCTTTCTGCTGAAGGCATGCTTCTAGCAAAGGTGGGCTTGCTCTGGTGCCCTATGACACAAGTCACTTCAGCCATCTGGAACACTTCCTGTCAATCAATATGTGTGAAGTAGCATGTGTGGCTATGATTGACTCAACAGTGGTTTCCAAACTGACAAAAACCAAATCTAGGGAAATAGAACCAAATGAGGCAAAGAGGAATGGTACAGAAAGGCAAAGAATCTTTTAAAAAACCAAAGTGACTCAGATGAACCACAGGACTCTGCATGCATTTGAAGATGCTTAGAAAAATAAGCCCTGGCCCAGTAGCTCAGTTGGTTAGAGCATCATCGCGATATGCCAAGGTTGTGGGTTCAATCTCCAAGCAGAGCACATACAGGAAGCAACCAATGAATGCTTAAATAAGTGGGACAACAAATTGGCAAATGGATGTCTGTCTGTCTGTCAATCAATCTATACTAATAAAAAGGTAATATGCTAATTAGACTAAACATCTTTCAGATGACCTTCTGGATGTCCTTCCAGACAAAGCCATGGTGGGATGGCTGAAGCAGAGGCAGTTACAGGTGATCAGGCAGGCAGAGGAAAGCAGTTATGAGGATCAGTCTGGCAGGGGAGAGCAGTTAGGGAGATCAGGCCAGCAGGCAGGTGAGCGGTTAGGAGCCAGCAGCCCTGAGGGTTCCTCGAGTGGCGAGGGTGCAGACCAGGCTGAGGGACCCCCCACTCCTGTGCACGAATTTCGTGCACTGGGCCCCTAGTCAGTAAATAAAAAAGTAAAAAATATTTACTGAAAAAAGAAAACCCCATTTAAATAAGGGGGAGGATCAAGCTCCATTCTGTCAGTTAACTGAAAACTGTCACCTTTCCTGAAATGAAGTGGGGACAGAACAACCTCAAATTTAACTTATGAAAATTTATGGCCTGGCAAACATCTGAGGTTTTTTATTGGCAACTGAACAGAACTGAGGTGACCAGGCAAATAAAGCTACATTGTATTGTCCATACGTCTCTGTTCCCTCATCTACATAAAAAGTCAAGTATTTCCAACATCTAACGAACTGAACTGTTCCTCTGTGTAATCAAGTATATCTCACAGGATCTGTCCACCTAGGCCTAAGTCCTGAGAATTTATTACAGGGCATAGCTTAAAAGCAAGCTTACATTGCCTTGCCCTTGCCCACCCCACACATACAGGAAATAAAACTTTAAACAAGAAAACATGGATAATATTAATCCATGTACACAGTCCATAACTGTGTAAGTTATTCTGCTTCATATTGGTCAAATAAAAGTCAGGTGACCCCAGCAGGTGGCTGCAACTCTGCTCATTTAGAGTTAATTTATTTAGAATTACAAGCTACAATTTATTCTTTTCAAAAAGCTCTAGGACTCTTTGAGAAGGACATTTTAATATAGTCCTCTAAAGGGATATTACATTATTTTATATATGCTGACCACAATACTGAAAAATGAAAACTCCATTGCCAAAGAGTTCTCAAATGTCAAATTTTAACATCTAATTCCATAGCTAAAAAAAAAAAAAAAAAATCATCCATTTCAATGAAAGTACAAAACAACCAAGAATGTTCATTACAGATAAAAACACTTAGTCAACTGATTTTATTTAAAGCACTCACAAACCCTCCCTGGCTATACTTTTTCAATTTTTTAAAAACTACATTAACATCCAATTCCAGATTCAGAAATGGACTTTTAAAGTCATCTAGTTATACCCATCAGTTCTCAACAGACACCCGTTTGGTAAGGCATATTAAATGGCATAGGATGCATACCACCCATTAGCCAAAAAGACTTTTTTTTTTTTAAATCAAGTCTTAAAATGTTACACACTAACATCTTACTCCGTTATTTCTTTCCAAACACGGTGGGAATTAACATCAGGAAGCAAAAGTTACCCCAACAACCTGGGTGTCTTACATGTACTTGGGTCAGTTCCTGGACAACCATAATGTAAGTGTTCTTCCCAGTATGAAAGCTCCATGAATCAACTAATCCTTAAATACTGCATACACTTAGGGAATTCTAGGCACCGGGCTAAATTCTAAGCACTAGTCTCTGAGCATGACAGGCACTTATTCAATAAGAGAGGTAAAAACCAATCAGTCCTAAATTAACTAAATTAAGCACAACTGCCCATGAGTAATCAGAAAGACACCACACTTAAGCTGATGCTCCTGTTTAATAGATTCACTATCAGCTAGGCCCCAAAGCGGCTTGCGCGCAAATCCTCCACACAGGAGGCAAGACTCTGCTCCTCTGAGTGCGTGGTCAGGGGTGAACTGCTCTCCACCGAAACTTCATTCCCCAGGACCACGGCTGCTGGGCCTCACGAGCGCACTCCAGGCTCGTCCCGTGCCCCACCGCGACCCTGCCTGAAGCCAGGCGAAAGCCATCGCGTTGGGTGGTGTTTCTTAAATTACTAACACGTGGAGGGGGGGAGGTCCTAGAAGAGCTCACCATTAAGGAGGTGTTTCATACGGGCGCTGAGAGGGCGAGGGACCAAGGAAGTAGGAAGTACAGAGAGGGTCCTGGACGCTCGGGGTCCTCCAACTCTAACCCCAAATTGGGGAGAAGATGGGAACTAACATGTGTCCCCACCACCGAGGCCCCTGGACCCAAGTCCCAGGCCGGTGCCTCCGCCGGGCGCGCTGGGTCTCGGCTCCCGCCCGGGGAGAGGAGAGGCATTTAGGCCTGGCCTGCCCCGCGGCCTTCCTCCCGGAGCCGGGGCGGGAGGGGACCCAGGAAGCCGCGCCCGGTTCCCGGGGGGTGGAGGGCCTAGGCCGCGCCTCCCTGCCCCGCAGCCTCAGGCCTCGGCGCCCGCGGCGGGCCCCGGGGTCGCGGCGGCGGGCGGCGCTGCGCTCACCCACCTGGGTTGCCAGTCATTCCAGCTCCGCGGGTACCTGGTGCCGCCACCGCTGCTCAGCCGAGACCCTGGGGCTCTGCGGCTCATTACCTTCCCCGACACGACATGGCCAGGCGCCGCCGCCCGAAGAAGCGCCAGTCGCCGCCCGAACTGATCGCTGCCGAGACTCTGCTCCGGCCCAGGGATGAGGAGGGAGCCGGGGAGGAGGAGGCGGCGGAGGGCGGGGGAGGCAGACGGCCGTTCCGGGTTCCGCCTGAGTCCACAGCGCAGTAGGAGGAGGAGGGAGCGGCGCGGCGAGCGGGAGGCGGAGGAAGGGGAGGCGACGTCTCTTCCAGGCCCGCGCGCGGCCCGCGACGCCGGGACCCAAAAGGAGGAGGACGGCGAGGAGGAGGCGGTGGCGGCAGCTCCTCACGCTCACACACAGGCACAGCTTCCCCGCCTCCCGACTCCGCCCGCCGCTGCCGCACGGCATGCTGGGAGCCGGAGGCGGGGCGGGCGCCCGCCCAGCCAGGGCACGGGGGCGGGGCCTGGTGGGCGGGGCGGGGCCTGGTGGGCGGGGCTAGAGGGCCGCCCTCCGGCGCCCGGGGCACACCTCTACGCCCCGCGAACCACGCCAAGGTCCCTGGGCCGGCGGCTTGGGCTCCTGGGAGAGGGCACGTCTGCCACCAGCCTGCACGCACACCCTCCCAGCACGCCCCGGAGGCACCTGACCCTCGAGGGCCGGGCTGTCAGCGGTAAACAGGCATCCACTCCGAGATGGGGTGCCTGTGCGCGCTCGCCTTCCCCACCCTGTCTGGTGAAAAGTAAACATAATAAAAAAAGAAAGGGTGTGGATATCCACCTAAGCCAACCCCCGCCTGAAGAGTGCCCTGGAGTCCTGACACCTTGACCATTTCTTCACATTGTTAAGCACTAAACTAAATGGAGGGAGAAAGGGGAGCAACCACCAACCCCTGTCCTCACAACATCAACTGTGCTTTGAAATTCTCTCACCCTAACACTTGCCCACCTCCGCCACCAGAAAAGGTTTGGCTAAAGAGGGTCAAACTCACCCTTCCCAACCCCTCCCACAGTCTCCCCAAAAGACTTTCTTTACTAAAGCACCTAATGCACCCTGTGGTTGCAGATTCAGAGAGTAAAGGTGGGTAAGATTCACGTCGAACCTTAACTTCCCCATGTAATCTTTGTCTTACCCTACATAAGTAGCTGGTTTATGGCGGCTGCAGGGCAGATTTTTTGTGGATGACCTGCTGCTCTCCCTTACGCCCACAGTACTGGAATAAACGCTCATATAGGATTTTTTTTTTTAAAGATTCACATCAAACAGGTAACTGGGGAGTTACCTTTGGAAGAATAGTCAAAGGGTCTTACTTAACCTTATCTGTCCAGAGGATCTTAATCTATTGTTTTATGCTGCAAGAAAAAGTCTTTGTGTAATTTAAAATTATTACCAAAAGTACTTGAAGATTATGAAATGCTGGTATCTCCACATTTCAGTTTGCTTATCCCCCCAACCCCTCACTAAACTATGATTCTGCCTATTCTAAAAGGATGGAAAGTTAGATTTTCAGATGAGTCCTCTCTCCTCACACCCATCTCCCCATTTAGGAGGAAAGAAACTCCTGCTCTGAACTGGAGCTGATATCTGACTCAATGCAGAAATTCCCCCTAGGTCTGACCCAAGCATTGTCATCCACATGTGTAAAAAATATAATGTAATAATACACTCAAGTTAAGAGGGATAGATTCCACATGTACAACTGCATCCTAAAATTTGCCTTACTACTTCTACATTTGCCCACCTCCTTCTTGCTAAGGGGAGGATATGAAGAAGGGTCCTATTAGTTGTAAAAAAAAAAAAAAAAAAAGTCCTACAAGAGGTGTGCTTTCTTCTTGATTCATTATTTCCTCTTCCCTGTTCTTCTAGGAAGAGAAAAAGTCCCTCTTGAATCAAGCCCCAAGATTAGAGTCTCCTCATTAGTATGGTCCTCTCTGGGATACTGTTATTCCTGCCATAAGGTATTTGAGTTTTGTATGTTTGTGGTTAATGTTTCATTACATAAGCAATAAGGAATACATTATCCTCATGTATAGTTTAAATGTACAGCCTAGTCATGATTTATTCTTTCATTCAACATTCAACAAACTTTATTGAGCATCTATTAACCAAGTAGTTGGGAACATGGACAATGGTCAAGACTTAATCCCTGTTCTCAAAGAACTCTGGAAGTAAGGGTCAAAAAGATAGATTTATTATAACAAATGACTGAAATATTTAGGTTTGCCCTCTCTCCACCACCCTGCAAGCCTGTCTTGCATTCTGACTACAATGTTCCCCTCTCCCAAAGCCTTTTCTTAATTTTAAATTCCAAGTGTCCTTGGACCCGTTTTCCTCAGATCCTTTACTTTTTTGTACACCAGGTGAGCGGATGCTTTCCTCCTCTTCCGGATTGATTCTCAGACCCATGAGCAAAAGGTTAATGTGGCTGATAAAGTTTGTTTACTTCTTTAAATAGTTGATTGCAATAATGATACAGTGAACAAATTGTGTCAATTACTCATGTTCTAAAACGATTTGCAGCAGAGTAACTAGAACCTTAGACCCCTGAAAAAAATTCCAGGAGTCTTCTAACCTTTCCAAAGTATAAAACAACAGCAGAGTAATTTGAGGAATTTGAACTGGGTTCAAATTCCAAGTCTTTCACTTAAAAACGGAGGGAGGGTCAGCAACCTCCCGACTCTCACAGTGCCCCAGTTTTTCATCTGTAAAATGGAGATGGTAACAGTAGTGCCAGTCCCTTAAGGATTAATAGAGATATTGCCCGTAAAGTTCTTTGCACAGTGCCTGCCACAGAATAAGCAATCAATAAATGATAGCTAAATATCATTCTGTGAAACACATGGTTATGTAGATAATCTTTGACCAATGAAGGAGGGAGAAAAAAAGTCACTGGTAGGTTGCTCAAACAATTGCTTCTTATTTATCATTGCTTTTTGTACTTCTCCCACAGAAATCATTAAAAACACTCAGTGTTGGCAAAGATAGGTGTCATTTGGCACAACTTCCTGGAAAGCAATTTAACAGTGTGTATCCAAAGACTTAAAATTGTTAATACCCTTCCCCCCAGTAATTCCACTTCTGGGAATCTACCCTAAGAAAATTTGCCACACTGCAGCCAAAGTGATTTTCTCAAAATAAGAATCAGATCACCTTACCATCCTACTTTAAAGCCATCAATGGCTTTCCATGCTTCTTAGCGTAAAATTCAGATTTGTCACTACTAAGAGCCTACAAGCGCCTATAAAAGCTGGTTCCTTTTACATTGCAAATGTTCCACAGCAGCTCATATCCAGATGAGAATCCTAAAGGTGGGTCTCCATTTTATCTTCACTATGCCTAGGCTGCACCCCCGGCCACTTAAATCAGAATCTCTCTGGGTGGGCCCAGGCATCAGTATTTTTTAAGACTTCCACAGGGGATTCTACTCAAGGGTTAGAAACACCACTTTCAAGTCCCTAAGCACTGCAAATGATATCCTCAAATCCCAGCAAGTGCGGGTTACAAAGACAATTCCAAACCATTGAGGAATAAATAAATAGTTGAAAGCCCCGTTTTTCCCCTGGCAACTACCTGTATACTTTGAAATGTATGTGTCAAATATGGTCGAGTCTCAAAACTTAAAAAAAAAAAAATTTTTTCCCCCATTTCTTTTGGTGGTTCTGCTTCACTGGTCCCATTAGCACTTCCCCACTCCACTCCATAGGGACCACTTTTCTGTTCCTGAAACACACCAAGCCGGAGCCTCTGGGCTTTAGCACTTGCTGTTCCCTCTGCCTAGAATGCCTTTCCTACATTTTTTCCATCAGAGTTGTGTTGACTGCCAACAAAAAGTCAGCCAAGCTATTCCTTCAGCAAAAAAGGATTTTTTCAGGGGGTAGGCATGTCGTAGGTCACAATCCAGCATGCTTAGCTAGAGCAAACCAGAGTCAAGTCCTGGGAAACCAAAGGAGAGGAAGTTCTTTACTAGAGGGGAGGAGGAAGTTGGCGGAGGCGGTGCACCCAGAGTTCTTCCTGTAGTGCTTTTGAAACCAGCACCGGTGTGTGGCTCCTCCTCCAAGACCTCCCAATTCCTGTCCAGGTTGAAGTCTTTGTCATTAATATTGACTGGGTGAAAGTGAGGGAAGTTCTTATGGTGCCAAATTCAAGGAGGCATTCACTCTCAGGATTGTGTGTGTGCCAACCCTTTCTCACCCTGCTCCTGGCAGCTTTCCGTGGCCCACCTTAACTCTTCTAAGAGGTTTTCCCTGACCTTCCAGCCCAAAAAAGCTGGCTAGTACCCTTTCCAGGGACTCTGCTACACACCCTACCTCTATCATTGGTAACACTCCCCACCATCTGCAAGTACAAGGTTCCCCTCACCCCATTCATCTGTCACACCCTTAGGAAATGGGCTTTGTCTGGGAAAGCAAAGTCCACACCTGTCCCATCTCTGTTCTTTCAATCTCCATTATAGAGCGCAGCTACCTGACCCAGAGACGGAACTCAAAAATCATTGTTAATGGGAGGAATGAAATGGAAATGAATGAAAATATAGACTAAGGTTCATACGCAAGTGTTAATTTCAGTTTTTACTTATTAATAGAAAAAAAAGTCTAATAGGACACTAATTAGGAGATAGTACATTCATAGTTAGAATTTTATGCAACCATTAAAAATTCTGTGTATGAAGAAGTTTTAATGAAATCAGGAAAATGTTATGTTAACTTATTTAAAAGAGAAGCAAGTGATTTAGAAACGGACGTGTGCTAGAACCTCAACCGAGTTAAAAATGGGAGGGGGAAGTTTCTTGGAAAAAAAAGTTTAGAAGAAAATATATTAAATTTACCTAATATTGGTGCCCTGTGAAAAGTGGGATCATGGGTGACTTTTTTCCTGACTATTGCTCGTTTTCTAATACAGAAGTGGTAGTTATAAAACAAAAACAATTTCACTAAAATCAGGCATTCAGTATATATGTGTTGAATGAATGGACAAAGAGTGAGTACTCAGAGGGTGTGGCACTGACCCACATAAACCACTTCAGTAAACTTTGGCCAAGGCATTGAGTCTTAACTCTAATAATAGTGACTAACTCTAGCTAATATTTATTGAGCATATACTAATGCCAAGCACTGGGCCAAATGATGTGTGTGGGCTACTTCACAGAATTCTCCAAAACCACACTATGAGCTGGATATCTCTGATGCCAGGAGGAACTGAGCAGCCGGCCCAAGGTTACCTGCTGGTAGTAGGCAGTAACTGTCACAGACAAGAACAGAGGGACATGTGGTCGGGGTCTCACGTTCATCAAAGGCTTCAGATCTAGACCTTTGACATTATTGCCTAAAGAGGTGATGCAGAGTCTCGGGGGCATGGTGACAGGAAAGGAGTCTGGATTTTTAAAATTATGTCCCCTTACTGGTCCCGCGCCTGTAGAGGCTCTGCATGAACGCTTCATAATAAAGATATTATTACCTAGTGAATACATCATTATATTGCATTGTCCCCCCCCCCGCCCTTGTGTTAAAAGTGCTCAATTGTAAAAAGGAACATCCTTAAAATATACCATAAATTTTGTGTCCTGTCTGCTATTTCTTACAATTTTAGCACTGCGAGTTGACCTGCGCCTTTCTTAAAGACCCTGGCACCCAGAGTCCTTAAGCACCAGGATTTTCCTAGATAGATCTTCCAAATTTCCTAGATGAATATTCAAATATATATCCTAACAAACAAAAGGTAAGGTTCTCTCTTTTATCCCTTCAATCCCCAGACCTGGCCCTGGATTAACCCCAGTTAGGCACCACGCCTCCAACAGGAGATTTGAGTACAAGAGTGACTTTAAAACACAATCTGAAAAGCAAATCCACATCAGAGAGACGCTACAGAAGATTTAAAAAGAAGAAAAACAGCCGTCCTCTTATTCCTGCTCCTAGATAGGAAATCGCTGTCACAGTCAGGCTCCCTTCGTAAGGGCTATTTTTATAGCCAGTTTTCAAGCTGGTGCTGGA
>PVJC01041645.1:0-15261 GCA_004026665.1 Murina feae
ATCATTAGTAAAAACTTAGAACAGAATTCAAAATCATAAAAAAGTTTTATGGTCCCATTTGAAATTAATCACACCGATATTTAAAGTTTTGCTAGAATAAAATTGGGTTGAATTGCTTCTAAAATATCAATGACCATTCCATGACAGAACTAATGCATAGGAGGAACAACGTAAAGAAAAGTCTGTATATGGTGAAAGATGAATAGAGTTAGAAGCATATCAGTTCAAACCACTTCAGTTTAGAGACAGAATAACTGCACAAATCATTTTATCTGACTCCTTTATTTACTACAGACGCAAATCTGGGAGTCAGGAAATCTGGGTTCTATTCTATTTCTTCCACAAAGCAAGCTACTAGGTCCATCAGTAACAGATCACATTCTCATTAAAGTTGTCCATGAGGAAGATTGCTTTTAAATGAGGTTTATTCTTCAAATACTAAATACTTGGAAATATTAAATCAGCATTCATATGTGACGGTTTCTTACTTTTATGAACATAGACGTGACAGGAAACTGATATCAATGACTGCTAATAAGTTTTTAGAGTCATTCTTCCATTTCCCAGGCCTATAAAGTGCTTTTAAAATGAAAGACTATGTGTAAAAATAACTACCATCTCTGTGTGACTGTAAATATTTTAATTGTATACTGTACTTGAAAAACCTAAAAACATTTCCTTATCTTTCTCCTTGATGCATCACAGCAGAAAGAAAGCTAGAATCGACTCTAAGTGGCTGTCCTCTTCAAATAATATGGAATCACTTATTCTCAAATATTATTTTTTCTTTTTATTGGCTCCTTTGATAATTGTTCTTAAAAAAAGAATGTGGAAAAATAGTTGAACATGGTATATTACTCATTATATTTTCACAAATTCATAACCACCTCTGAAATTTTTAGAACACTGGTAACAATCAGAACCATTTAAGACTAAGTCTTTAGCCCTAGCTGGTTTGGCTCAGTGGATAGTGTTGTGTTGTGGACTAAAGGGTCCCAGGTTCAATTCCAGCCAAGGACACTTGCCTGGGTTGCAGGCTCAAACCTTAACCCCCAAGTAGGAGGTGGGCAGGAGGCAGCCAATCAATGATTCTCTCTTATCATTGCCTAGGGGCCCAGTGCATGAAATTCGTGCACTGGGGGGGAGGGCGGTCCTCAGCCCAGCTTGCCACCTCTCACATATTGGGAGCCCTCAGGGGATGTCCTATTGATGGCTTCGGCCCACTCCTTGCTCTCCTTGGGGAGTGGCCTAAGCCACAGTCTGGCCTCCCTTTGTGGGAGGCGACCAGGCTAATCAGGGGAAGCCACCAGCCCCATCACCCTGCTGCTGCAGCCACTGCCAGTCACCACAGCCACCAAGGTATTTTCATCAACACGGACTCCAGTCCCTTCACCATAAAAAAATGACAACTTGCATTTTCAAGATGTGTCTTTCATAGGCTATGACATTTCTTTCTTTTTTATCCTCACCTGAGGATATGTTTCCATTGATTTTTAGAGAATGTGGAAGCGAAGGGAAAAACAGAAAAATCAAAGTGAGAGGAACACTTTGATTGGTTGCCTCCTGCATATGCCCTGACCTGGGCCCTGGCCAGGGAGGAGCCTGCAACCTAGGTACATGCCCTTGGTCAGAATTGAACCCAGATCCTGCAGTCGGGAGGCTGAGGCATTAAGCACTGAGTCAAACTGGCTAGAGCAGGATATGACATTTCTTAGCCCTCCAGCAGTGGACCTTCATTTTTTTCTCCAGGAGTGTGGTGGAAAAACCCAAGGTCGCCCTTAGGGATTCTTATTACCCAAGTTACTAAGAATATTACCAATGGCATACAGGGAGCTTAGCGAATGAGTGGTAAGAAAAGGTGTTTCCTCTGTAGTTCACTCTGATCACTGGCTCCACCCCTGCCCCTCCAATCCCAGCTCCAACCCTGCCCAGGCCTGTAACCTCTGGTCCCTCGACCAGGGTAGACCTGGGTAGAAGACCCCCAAGCTCCTCTGATCACTGGCTTCACAGAGTCCAGGCCTCTGCAATCACTGACTCTGATCCTGCCCCCTGCCATTGCCGGCTCTGCCCTTGCCCCACTGGCAGCCTCTGACCAAGGCTACAGACCTGGGCAGGGGACCCCCAGACCCCTGCTTTGCCGGCCCCACCGGTACCCAGATCCCTGTGATCACAGGCTCTGCCCTTGCCCCTCTGACCTCTGGCTCTGAAGAGCCCAGGACCCTATGATCTCCAGCCTTGCCCCTGCCCAGGCCTGAGGCCTCTGGCCCAGCCTTATGCCTGGATACGGCACCCTCATACCCCTCTGATCACTGGCTCCGCCCTTTCCCCCTTCAATCATCAGCTCCACCCTTGGCCATGCCTGAGGCCTCTGGCGAAGGACTCTGGCCTGGGCAGGGACCTCCAGCCCCTTCTGATCACCTGTTCCTCCCCTTGGGCTCCCCGCCTCCCCCACCACCTGCCTGGCTAACAGGCCTGATCACTTCAGTGGCAGGGCTGAGCCAGACTGGGTGCTGCCATCTTGTGGCCATGGGTGCTGCCATCTTGTGACTATGGGGGAGGCCATCTTTGTGATGGAGTGATGCCTAATTTGCGTATTACTTTTTTATTAGATAGGATGTTTGTATCTCTCTATCCTCCCTTCCTCTCAGAAATCAATAAAAAAATTAAAAAAAGGATAAGTCTTCATAAAATATCTCTTGATTAACAGATATACTAGAGTAATATTTATTCAATTGTCTATAGTAAGATAAATATTACAAATTAACTATCAAATTAAAAAATTTAGCTCAAAGTACATATTAATATTAAGTTGTATTACTATTTATTAACTAATCAATAAATAGATGAATTTTAAATTTCTTAACTCTCAATGATCAAAGTGTACTAGGAAATGTTTGCAAGCCTAGAAATATTTCAGGTAACAGGTAGGTAGAGATATGATATGTGTTTTTCTCCTAAAGTTATTTTTATATTTCAGTCTAATGAAAACTGAGAAAAATTGGGGAAGCACTATAACGCACCAACTCTCCATCTTAATATCAATGTTCCTGGTATTTTTGCATAGCAGCTTTCAGGGTCACTCCCACTCACATCTCGGCCATGTGCATAATGCACAGATAGTTTTCTACTGAGTTTTCCATTCACATTTTATCGTAGATAACTATTTACACATAGAATCACGTAAACTCATTAGGTTATCTTTATCATTAAATTAATACATGGCTATCTATTATTATACTTGAAGCATTATTAAAACAAATAATAATTTCAATGTGAGTAGTAGTAGCACCTATCTACTAAAATGAGTGATCTTTTGGACATTAAGTAATAAGTCCTTATTAGTTATCATTTCTTGATGGCACTATACCAGATCTTTACTACAAATATAATGCTTTTATCTTCCTTTTTCCTGAGCAGACATATTCACCAGGAACTTAAATGTGAAATAGATCTACTTACTCAACCAGAACCACAATATTTTAAATATGAATCTGACAAAGTGCCAAGACTTTTCAATACATCAAAAAGAAAAAAAAATACTAAAAGTTTATACTCAATGATAATTATTTTGGACTTTAGAAAATAATAATCTAATAAAAGGGCGAAAAGTGTATCTGGTGATTTTTCAGGTCATAAATATGTTCGGTGTAACATGTAACTAATGCCATTTGCAAAGGGCATGGTCAGCTCTTATGGATGGGTTTCCATGCTCTGTGACACTAAGCAGTTTACTCCCCAGCTGCTTTACCTGTCAAATGAATATAACAATGAGAATGTCACAGCTTTATAGTGATTATGAGAGGTAATGTGTGTCTGCATAGAAAGTTCTCAAAATGGCAGCTGATGGCTTGGGGTTCAGCTTCCCTTTGAACTTTATTGTTCAGCATACTTTACTACCGACACGCCATCAAACAATTTAGGCTAGACTCTATCAAAATGAAGTGTTGTCACCCAGTTGACTTATAATTTTTAAATACATCACTGATAAATACTAAAAACAGACAATTTCTTAAAATCATCTGTGTCAGTAAATGTGATTTATGGCAAATTAACTATTATGAGCTTTAGTACTAAGGTACTCAGATAATTTTACAATTATATGACTACGCAGAGACTGGAGTAAAGACTATGTTCGCCCTGTGCTGAGAACAGCATCTTTTGTATGTGCCCTTGTATCTCTATTGTAAGAGTTAAAGTAGCATGCCTTCTATTTCAATAGTGTTGTTCTAAAGACACAAACAAATAACCTGTCTTTATGATTAGGAAAGTTTTTCGTGACCAAAAATATCAGAGTGTGAATTTTAAATATTCTGGTAACTTTAAATTTAATTGTGCTTTGTCACCAGTATACATAACATGTACCTTTTAAAAAAAAGTATTATTAAATAAAATGAATAACTAATTTAATGCGAGAGAGATCCTGATAATATTAATATGATTATCAAATGTATTTATTTTATAATTTCAATTTTTAAAATGAATAATTTGGTGGCTCTAAGTAAGATAAAAAGTATTATCTCTAATGACTAGAAACCTAAAATTTGCAGCATCCATGGTATTTTTAAAATAGTGAAGACTAGGGAAGTCTTTTTTCATTGAAATAGGATATTCAAAGTCTACTTTGAATAACATAAATCTTAAATGAATGCCTCTGAACAATTTTTAAAAGGCAATTACATCTGGGGAAAGGAAGAGAATGGGAACAAGGGAATCAAATCCATTGTATTTTGAATGTACTTTTGTGTATGACTTGAAGCTCAATGGGGCTTGTGAACCATTAACTTCAATTACACTAAAAACTCCAAACAAACCGTTGCTATTGTAAATCTCATTAATTTTAAACACATGGGGACTGGAATAAATGGACTTGGAATTAACTCAATCCAAATTACTTAATATTAAAATATAATTGGAATTCAGTTGCTGTAAATTGCTTCCCAGTCTGAAAGGCAGAACAGATTGCTATATTAAGGTTTATAACAATTGTATCTAGCTTTAAAATTTCACAATAATATTTCGATTAGGTATGAAATGGGAAACTAAGGTGATTTTACTGATGTTTCTATATATTTTCTTAAAACTTGGGAACCTTTTATCAAATTTCAGCTCTGTAAGATAAATTTTACTGTGAGTTCATTAAACTATTAAATTCCAAACACAGAAGTGTCAAATGCTAATTATATCTACTAATACATTGTTTTTAGTAAAATGATAATTTCCTTAGTTCTAAGTATCTTCCTGCAATCACTTCTATGGTGATGAGGCAAAATGTGATTTTAATATCAGCTAATAATAAGAATACATATATATAATAATAAAAGAAGTATATTGCTAAATAGTAAGAATTAAAAAATAGATTTCTAAAATGAGACCACATATTCTAAAAACAAAGATAAATTATTTTGAAATGGTCTGGCAGTTTTTGGAAGTTTGGTATTATTTTATTTTATTTTATTTTATTATTTTGCTACTAGAGATTTTTATCTTTAATTTTTTTCTTTTTTTTCTTGCTTAAAGTATTACAAAAAGTAGTACATATCTCTCCTTTTTTTTCCCCCTTGACCTTCCCCCAGTCTCCCCTATGGAAGTTTGGTATTATTATCCCCATCTACTTGTAAAGAGTGAAGCCACTGTATGAAAACACTATTATAGTAATTTTGTATTACTTATACCAGCCTTTACCATATTTTATTAGTTTATATACTATCTAAGTGTTTGAGAGCTGTATTTCAATAGGGCACCTATTATTAATATTCTGCTTTTATGTAAAAAACTGTCCATCATAGGATAAATGTTCATGCATTCCATGTACCTCCAAGTTACTTTTATAGAATAGGCAACATCATTATTTAAGCCAATCCACCTTGAAAATGTGTGATATGCACATGCAGCTTGTGAATACTGATACCTGAGAAGAAATGCGCTTTGAAGCCCTTCTTTGATACAGTGTTGTCAGATTTGAATTCAATTCTCATGTTGTTGAACTGAGATGTGACCACTTCAGGTACTTCAGCACCACAAAATTTGCCATGCAATTTAGACTCAGAGGAAAGGCCACTCCAAATCTCCACATAATCGTATTTGCAAACCTAGTAAAAAACACACATGGTTCTTATAGTCGCAAGATTTGGAAGTATCAGATAACTGACATTTATTTTTTTTTAATTTTATTTTTCAATTACAGTTGATAGTCAGTATTAGTTTATATTAGTTTCAGGTGGACAGCATAGTGGTTAGATAATCCTATACTTTACAAAGTGGTCCTCCCAATATTTCAAGTATCCATTGGCACCATATTTGGTTATTACAATATTATTGACTATATTTCCTATGCTGTATTTTCCATTAAATTGGAATTGATAAGTAACACAAAAAAATCAAGGATAGGGCCCAACTATGAGACAGAAATGTGTGCTTGTTTGTATATATTTACAGCATATACCTTATATTTCTTTTTTGATGTTCAAATATTTAAGTTTTTACTAGGAACTGTGAAAAAATTTGTTATATACCATCTTATTTAATGCTGACAATAGCCACATGAAATTTAGTCCATGAAGTAACCATTAGCAACAGACATGATCTTTTCTATTGTAAAGATGAGAAAACTGAGGCTCAGAAATTTTATATAACTTGTCCAAACTTATACACCTTATGCACTGCAGTGTGGTGATTGATAACATGGAATTAAGCTTGTTCCAGAGCTGCCTCACAGAAACTGCATTCTAATCAGAACAGCACCATTGGGAAATTTCAAAGTAAAACACTTGGCATATAATAAAAAGGATCCTTTGTCTTTCAAACTTAACAAATAAACCGACATTTCTTTAAAAAAATATTTGTATAATTTCAGAGAGGAAGGGAAAGGGAGAGAGAGAGAGAGAAATATCAATAAGAGAGAATCATTGATCAGCTGCCTCCTTCATGCCCTGGACTGGGGATTGAGCCCACAACCCGGGCATGTGCCCTTGACCAGAATCGAAATAGGACCCTTCAGACTGCAGGCCGATGCTCTATCATTGTGCCAAACCATCCAGGGCTAAACAGGTTCCTTAATTTCTTTGTGCTGCAGGACTACAAACAACAATAATGCTATACAGTGGGATGGAGGCAGACATTTATACTAAAAAGAGATAGAATTTATATGTAATATACAAACACCACCAAAATGGCAGAAGCTAAGTAAATGACAGGTATTCTTAAACAATCTCACGGCCACTAACAGATGTTCCCATAATACAATTATAAAGTTTCAACAGGGCGCATTAAAGAACACATTTTGCATGAATGACCTTATTACAGAAATGTGTAATTAGCAAGTGTAACAATGCATATGATTGAACCCTGGGGTATGATCTGTACCTTGCAATATGTCAAATCAAATTACTGGCTCTTGTGGTTTTAATTAGGTGATAAATTAGCAAGATATTGCTAGAAAAAAATGACATAGTTTTTCTGTCTACTTTTTTACAGTTGCAACTTTTGTTTAGAGAGGGCTCTGACCTTGGATAGGAGAATGTAACCAAGGTCAGAGTTGTTTGACATTGACTTTCCTTTTGGAAATCCTTTTAATGAATAAAATAACTAAGTTTTAGCTAAACTTGGTATTCTATACAGTCAGGTTTTTGCTCATTCCTTATTTTAAATAGATAAGACATCCAACTATGAAAATACACAGTATTTTGTAACATCCTTCCACACAGGGACATCATTATAACTTTAAGACTCTGAGATACGTTACTGAGTCTGTATGGGGTTTCCATGAATAAAGACCATTCCATGAGAAAAATGCTTTCTGAACACAATGCTCCATTTACTTAGAGCCACCCCCTACCTTCCTCCTGAATATAAACTTCTAGCCTTCTTAGGAACATTTATCAATGAATGAATCAAAACGTCCTATCTGCCACAACCAATAGCTTTAGGGAAAACGGAGAGGACAGAAGTCATTCAACACAGAGTTCATATCAAACCACAGCACTGGTAGTGGTTTGGAAATTCCCATTTTCAAAAAGTGTCACTCATGTGAAAGCTCTTCTAAAAATACTATGAAAATTATTTTCCTCATTCAAAGTTCCTCTACATTTCAGACAATACTAAAGAAAAAGAACGTTCCATGTGGATAAAGTATGTTGTGAATATAAACTGTGGTCTTTCCCATCATAAAATGTACACATGACGTAAAGATCTCAAAATGCCCAGTGAGCCCTGAAAGTCTACAGTTCTCTGAAATACAAATGTTCATCACATTTCAGACTTCAATTTCCTTTAAGGAAACACAAAAAACAGCAACTTCTTTTTACCTTGAAGCCATTAGTAAGAGGTTTAAAATCACCCAGAAGTGCCTTTCAAATAAATCATTTCATTTGTTTAAATGTGGTCACCTGACAGAAAACTGTACCTTCACTACAGTAAGTTTTTGTAAAAGAAAGATAGCATCAATTAAGTGCAATTTATTGAGCTTAAAAATATTAACTTTGTAAATCAAAGACAATATCAACTAAATGTACCTTTTATTAATGGTGAAGTATTACTCTTTCCTCATTTGTGAACAGGGAACACATTCATAACACAATGCTAATTATGTAATGAAAATATATCCATTGCCACAAGTCAAATATATGGGGTTCTTCCAAAAGAATATTTTTGTTATGACTCAACCAGTGGATTTTGGTTTATTTTCGTCTCATCTGACATGAAGCTGACCTTAATGTTGTCAAAATTCTTTAATAAATCACAAAATGCTGCATATTAATACACTAAATAAAAACTCCCCCAAAGTAACTTTCGGTTTCCCTAAAACAGACTAAAATATTATCCAAGGCCAACAGGCATTATAAGCAGTTGTAGAAATGAGCAGTAGAGCAAAGAAAGACTACAATATCTACACCATTGCACCACCAA
Source organism: Murina feae (assembly GCA_004026665.1). Taxonomy (NCBI): domain Eukaryota; kingdom Metazoa; phylum Chordata; class Mammalia; order Chiroptera; family Vespertilionidae; genus Murina; species Murina feae. The sequence goes on from PVJC01041645.1 coordinate 8,905, forward strand.
AACACATTCATTCTCTCCTTACATTTTTAGTTCATCAGTTTGCCTTCAAGAAATCCGAAAACACAACAGAAACAAATTATATTTGTTATTCACTTACTTCATTGCCCTCCAATTCAAAAAACTCAAACTTCACAGAAATCCTGTACTGAGTTGGCGCAACCACTTGCCACACACAGTTTTTATTGGGAGGGTACTCCTTGGGCCAACCTGGAGTGGTTATGGTGCCATTAAGTTTGGTAAGAAGTCCGCCACAAGCCGCTAGAAGAAAAGAAAAGGAAACAATTTTTCCTTAATGAAGTCATCTTAGCACCTTCCCATTGATCACCCGACATCTCAGCATTAAATTTCAACCATCTTTAAGATTTTTCAAGATCTAGAGCATTGCAGTCTCTGTTCTTAGACTTTAGTATAACTATTTTCATCATCTAGTCCCACTTATAAACTGCTATTTCATAGCGTTGGAACCAAGCAAAGTATGGTTGTACTACAGCATTTTAGATCATTTTAAAGTTGGGTGATCAATATAAGGAAAACTGGGTGTCTGCATCCTTGTCTTTTTAAAAAATATATTTATATTGATTTCAGAGAGGAAGGAAAGGGAGAGAGAGATAGAAACATCAGTGATGAGAGAGAGTCATTGATCGGCCGCCTCCTGCACACCACACACTGGGGATCAAGCCTGCAACCCGGGCATGTGCCCTTGACCAGAATCGAACCTTGGACCCTTCAGTCCGCAGACTGACATTCTATCCATTGAGGCAAATCAGCTAGGGCTCATTGTCTCTTAAATTGCTTTAATAGGGGCTCCATTGCCTCTTAAATGGCTATAATAATACCTATACCACATGGTAACTGTGAGAATCAATGAAAAGTACAGGTAAAGCACAATGGGGTCTGATGCCGTAAGACCACAACCAATTGGTTATTTCTTTATACTTTTTTCCCCTAACACAAGCAATTCTTGGAAACAGTTGTCTGTGTAGCAAGCAAGATAAACTATACTAAATAGAAATAGCTATTACACAAAAAATCCAATTGAAAATATTTTTCCCTTTCGGATGAGTTATTTAAAAGATGTACTACTTATGTTCCCCTTCTTCCTCTTTGAGAAGGAGTTCGCAAAAATCAGGGAATCCAAGAAGAAACTGAGTGAAAGAATAAGTATTGTACTTGGTTTACAAATAATTGCTAGGGAGTCAAGAGTTACCTAAAGTAACTGTTCTCTGCTTTCATTGCCTGAGTGTGTATGTGTGTGTGTATGATGGGGCAAAAGTAGGTTTACAGTTCTGAATATATGAAACAGTTTATTCTTATATTATTTATTAATTATTGTATTATTTTTCATATTAACAATTGTAAACCTACTTTTGTCTCCCCCCCTCTATATATATGTATATATGTTACACACACACACACACACATATATACACATTATACACATATATATATACAAACACACACACACACATATACACACATTATACACATATACACACACACACACACTGCTGGAAACTGATTGTTTTGATGCTGGAAACTGATTGTTTTTAACCAACCTTGGTTGCTCTGAAAAGGTCAGAGCTATGCACCCATTGTTTAAGTTGAAACATTGTCAATTACAGCAAATCCCCACTTGTTAATTACATGTAAATTCTTGCTTGGAATTTCTTGCCTAAGGATATGGTTGTTTTCTCAGAGACTCAATAAAAGGCTGGTGAGACCCAGGCACCAGTGGGCAGTCTAACCCACTAGAGGTAGGCTCCACACCTGGTCCCACAGTTTCCAAACTGGTTCTCTTCTACTCTCTCTCTCTTCATTTTGTGTGTGGCCTCCTTCAGAACTCGAACCCTGAACAGGAACCCTGAACCACGCTGGACATGTAAGGGGCTCCCACAACACACACACACACACACATATATCTTAAGCTTAAATTTTTAAGAAAAAACAGAGTCCCTGATTTTATAAATAGGTCACTGGGATGTGGCATTTATTCATTACACAAATAATTCTGCCCCCTTTGCCACTTTTTATGGCCTCTGTTACAGATACAATAGAGAACAAGGTGTTCATGTGTAGGGAGCTTACGTTTTTGTAGGAAACAAAAATAGCCTCAATACCTACATAAACACGAATAATATTAAAATGTCTCAAGTTCTATGAAAATGATTTTGGTAAAAATATTCAGAGAGAAAAAAATGAGGAACAGAATGGAGGAAGCAGATCAACTTATGTATTTTGTCTGTTACTCGAGCATGAGGCCTTCAGTGTGGAGCAGGGGAAACGGAAGAGTCAGCTTTAAATTCTGAAGGACGAGATCATAGGACATCGCAACACAACACCGTACAAGAAATCTCATCTTAGAATTGCAGGGGAAATGCAGAAAACACGGCAAAATGTCTTTGTTTATGAGTCTTTTATTAATGACGTGCACTTAGTTCCTGCTTTATGTCTAACTGTGCTAGATACTGGAAATATAAAGATGACTAAGAGTCAGGACTCTGCAGTTCAGTAAGGGAGACGCACCATAAATTGTGTTTAAGAAAAGGTCATAGTAAGTGATAGATGAATGGACAGGAGGATAAAAATATAGAGAAAAAAATATAGAGAGAAAACAGAAAGAAATAGTTAGATAAGGTGATAGATAGATGCTACATAGATAGATAGATAGATAGATAGATAGATAGATAGATAGATAGATAGATAATTGGCCTGGTTAGTAACCAAAGGTGGAAACGACTGATTTTATGAGAACTCAGGCAGTTTCACATTAGCTGTGACTAAACTTTGAGTCTTACTAGTTGAGGAAATAAGTTATTATAAAGGAAAAGAAAGGAAAGGAAGAGGGAGGCAGAAAGAAAGGAAGTGGGACTTTAGTGACAGACAGAAATGAGGAGAGGGTTCCAGCAGGGAATGCTAAGGGCAAACCCAGTCATACCTTCACAGCTCCTTTTATCAGGCCCCAGCTCATAGCCAGGCTCACACGCACACTGGTAACTGCCCAGCGTGTTCAGACATCGCTGCTCGCAGCCTCCACGGTCAGGCTTGGCACACTCGTCTTCCTCTATAAAGACGGCAAGAGTTAGAGAATGACTGGACTATTTTGTTTTTATATACTGAGGTGTAAGATTTTTTTGAAACTATGATATGCTTAATGGCTCTGAATGAAAATGAGCCAATTAATTGCTTCAACAAAGGAGCAGAAACAATTTGCAAGCCCTTAATAGATGAAAAACAAGAATTCATGTCACTGCATCCTAAGAACATGTAAGAACCAAGAGAATTACTAGAAACCTAGAGCAGGGCCAACTGCAGATCACCTTATCTCGGACACAGTATTAGTATTTTTCAGAATGAAACAGAAAAACTTACTGGAAAAACACAGCTTCACCTGTTGAAGTCATAGTATAGTTTTCTAGATATCCTAAAAAATGCTTTTAAAGAAGTATGTCATGGTGAATATAAACTAAAAAGGAAAAACCAGAAACTTACTGGACCTCTTTAAATGTAAAGCACTCAGTGTTTTTATATAGACATATTAATCCAGAAAATATAATAATTTCATATTTTTACACCAATATACTCTTTTAATTATATATAGAAACAAAAATGTACTATATGAAAATATATATTCTTTGTAAAAAAAAAAAAAAAGACATTCTAGGTATTCCACTAAGAGGCCATAAATGTTTTCCAATGTAGTAAAAACCATTCATTCTGTAATGGGTGACTTGGAAATGCTGTTGCCTAGAAATAAATTGATGAACTACCAGTCAGTATGAATCCTAACAGAACTAATGCCCTGTGCTACAATGTCCAAAATTCTAGTATTTTACCCATAACCTTTCTCCTCAAAACTCACCAAAATCCCCTTATGAACAGTGCATACTTCAACTTTCTATAAAACTTTATTCCAGTTGTCCCTATCTCAAAGCTAAATGTCACATTTATCATGGACAAGGAAAATCTCACATTTCAAATTATTTTAAATTACCTTTAAAAAAATTGGCAGCAAACCCTGCCTTGTTCACAGTCCCATCAGAAACAAACTTCATCCACAAGGTGTTGGAGGTAGACCTGATGTCTTCAGGTTTATCATAACCACAGAAACGTCCTATCAAAGGGCTATTTTCTTTGGTCCCATCTCGAACTTCTAGGTAGTCATAGGCACAGTTGTCATGTCTTTCAATCTTAGAGAATAAAAGTACATGAACATATGTCTCATTAATAGATAAAACAATTTCTACAGTAAAATTATTATGTATTCTCAGTGCCATAATGGCCATCGAACAGATTGCTTGTATTAATTGAGAACATATCTTGCAAGTGTGCATGGTGATTATCTACATTCTGGTAAATATGGAGAGATAAAAAACAAATCTACAGAACAATATATCTGTATGCATCTGGATCAACAAAAGTTAAACTGCCTATTAAAATAAAATTAAACTACAAGTGGTAATTCTTTAGAAAATAGAATGGAAAACACATCCATACTTATAATGGTCATTAAAAGTCTGGGCTAGATTATGCTACAAGCAGTATAAAAATTTCTCAGGAATATAGCTATGACAACTGTCCATTGTTAATCAAGGAAATGGGTATTTTATTCAAAGAAAGCTGCATTCAAATTCTATTGTCAAATATTATACTGTTTTAGGTTATAGATATCTTTTTGAGGGAAAGCCTGATAATGTGGATTACATTACATCCCAGTCTATGGAATTCTGTATTGATAGTTTGCATAGTTACATGTAGAAAGACCACCATACTGTAGAGTCAGCGCTGGCTAGGCCTTCCTCCAAGTACCTCGGCTGATATAGATGAGCCCTTTTACTTCAACATACTCCCCTTAACCCATATTAAGTGGCAGAACTCAATGTATCTTCTTCAACAACTAAATGAAAATGGTAGATGAGACTCCCGGCCTATGAAACTTACGGAAAACTTCTTGGACTCAAGTTTTTGCCTGGAATTACTTCTAAAAGCAACAGAGCCAAAATTTATAAATTATTTTAAAAGCTATGAGACAATTTCTAAATAAAATTCTTGCTTTTTTTTTTTTTTTTTTACAGAAAGGAGGCACTCATCCTGAAATCTTAATAGCATCAACTGCTTTTTAGATATCTGAAGCTAGAGAACCATGAAAAGTATCCCATCTTGTGAACCACTGTCTGACATACACTTTGCTGATATATAGAATTCAGTTGCAAAATACAGTCATTCAAGGAACTACAACCAGAATGCACAAAAATACTGCATAGTTGTTGGAAGAATCTGTTTCCTGAATTGTCAAACGTTAATAGCAATATTCTTCAAATTAAGTAGCATAAGGACAAAAGACAAAAAATAGATTGTTAAAGCACAGATTTGGTTAGAACTAAGAACTACATTTGCTGCTTCCTCTTCCCAATCACAGTAGGATTCCTTCATTCCTTCAGGGGTCAGTGCTTGTTCTCTGCCAGGCACTCTTCCCACTGCTTGGAAGGCACCGTTCAGCAGAATGACAGAGCCTCACCCTCAGGGGGCTTAGTGACTTCTGGTGGGTAGAGAGCAAAGGAATCATCAACAGGAAAGTAATTAAATCATAAACTACTAGAAAGTAATACTTTTTATGGAAAAATATAAAGTGGAACAAGAGGTAAAAGAAGCTGGGGGTAGGGGGTGTGAAGGTTGCTCCATCAGACTCATTAAATTTGATTAATGAATCCAGACTTTTCCCTAAAAATGTATTCTCTTTCTGGGTGAGATTATAGGAATGAATATAAAGTATTTAATATAAATAATATCTCATTTTTAAAACACACTTTTTAAACTGTAGCTATTTAAATGGAGAGATGGGGCGGGAGAGCTAGAAACAACTAATTAAAGCACTAGTAACTTAATTAGTCACTGGAGATGACCAGGCCAATCTGATCAGCTATATATATATACTAGGGCCCCGGTGCACAAAAATTTGTGCACTCGGGGTGGAGGGAGTCCCTCAGTCCGGCCTGTGCCCTCTCACAGTCTGGGACCCCTCAGTGGATGTCCTATGATGGCCCCAGTCTGCCAGGCACCTTGTGTGTGTGTGTGTGTGTGTGTGTGTGTGTGTGTGTGTCACCACTGGGGACCTGCCCCCAGCTGCATCTGAGGCTCGGAGCAGTCCTCCTGTGTGTGTATACCTGCTGGGGGCCTGCCCCCAGGCTTGGAGCAGGCATCCCCTCTATGTTGATCTCTCAGACTCTTGCCCTCCCCTGCATGTTGTTCTCTTTTTTGAGCTGTGACCAGGGCTGGGTGCTGCCTGCCTCCCAAGCTTGCCTACTGCCCATCTTCCTCCAGCCACCAGAAAGCAGGGAAAACCCCGCCTTGTGGTCAGGC
>PVJC01041646.1:0-15320 GCA_004026665.1 Murina feae
GCTGGCCTCCCAGCTCTGCCGCTTCATGGCTGTGCTGGTCGCCCTGGCAGGCTCAGTGTCCTCACCTGTAACCTGGGTCAGTGAGAATGGTGGACTTTCAGAACATGCGGCTGGAAGGTTAAGTGGGAAAAACCATGAATCACGTCGCCCTGTGGGCCTCAATTCATATTAACTCAGTTACCAGTATCTTAGTGCCCTGACAGCCCCCCCCCCCAACAGGTCCCCGCCAAGAGCCTTGCATTTGGCACATTCACACATGGAGAAAGGGAGGTTTGGAGGAGGGAGGTGACATACTCACTGTCACCAAGAGAGGACCTGGCCCAGCAGAAGCACCAGCCTGGGTTTCTCCAGCTCATGCAGGTCCTTGCCCGCCTAGGGTCTCGTCTGCCCTACCTGCACCCCAGATCCATTCTCCTGAGCCCCAGGCTTCTCCACTGATGGGGGTTTGCCTCCTTCCTTAGGACAGACACCCTGGACTGCCGGGTCCCTTGCCTGGGAGGAGGAGGAGAAATCCAACGACTGGGGGACAGGCCGTGGGTCCCAGAATGCCCCTGCCTGAGCCCAGCGAGCAGGAGGGCGCGAGTATGAAGACCGGCCAGGAGCCGTCTCCTGAGACGGGCACAGATGCCGGACCCTCAGCCCCCACAGACCCCAACGAATACTTCAATTTGGTCCTGGTAACGATCTGCACTGGCGACGGGGATGGCGTGAACTCCCTGCCCAAAGAAGCACACTGTGCCATGTCCCTGGAGGTGTCTGGCCCCGACACCCTAGGCAGAACCCTCCAGACCCTGCCAGCAGAGGAGCAGGGAGGGTCAGGCCAGCCAAGCCCCCAGGCCCTCGAGCAGAAATGCAGCCAGCCAGACACAGGTGAGTTCCAGCCTGCTAGCCCTGACCCTGCACGCTCAGACTTGGGCCTCCGTGCACCCCCCTTTCCAGTGGGGTGACTTTGGCTGTCCCACCCCTGATCCAAGCCAAGCCTCCTTATCTCTACTTACAAACCTGTCCCAGGCTGGTATGTTCTTCAGCCCTGTCCAGCCTCACTCCCCCCAACCCTCCCATCCATGTCCCCGGCGTCATATTTCCTCCATGTCGGCTAACCCAGCCCTCTCCTTCCCCTTAGCAGCCCCCAAGCCCCTGGAGTTCCTGAGGACCCCGTTTGGGGGCCGCCTCCTGGTGCTGGAGTCCTTCCTGTACAAGCAGGAGAAGGCTGTGGGGGACAAAGTGTACTGGAAGTGCCGGGAGCACACCGAGCTGGGCTGCCGTGGCCGGGCCATCACCCGAGGCCCGCGGGCCACTGTGATGCGGGGCCACTGTCACAGCCCCGACGAGGAGGGCCTGGAGGCACGGCGCCGGAAGCAGAAGCTGCTGCGCGGCCCGGCCTTGCCGGAAGGCCTGGGGAGCCCCCAGGTTCCCGGAGGCCAGGTGGAGGAGCCACCCAAGGGGGCAGGCCCAAGGCTGTGCCCTGAGGAGCCAGAGCCTGCCCCAGAGCAGCCGTTCCGGCGGAGCCTGTCGATGCTGACCTTGCCCCTCAGGAGCCTGCCGCTCAAGAAACGCCGATTGTTCATGTTCGGTGAGCGTCTCCCCACCCCGGCTCCACTCTGGGGCAGGCACGAACTTGTGCCCAAATAGAAATGTGGGGTTCGACACGTTTTATAAAACGCGTTCAAAGTTAAAACAACGTTTAAACATATTAACGTGTCCCAGTGGTCAGTAAGCCCATAGCGTAGGACCAGAGCCCAAGGCATCCCGAGTGCTTGTGGGATCCTCTGACACAGCAGGGTCTGAGTGTTAATGGGCTCCATGTGATTTTGGCAACCCGGGCAGTTTGGGAAGGTCAGCCCAGGCGCAGGTTCCAGCCCCATCTCATGTAGCTGGGTAGCCTCAGAACTTTGGCTGGATTTTTTGCAGTTGGGGGGTCTTTGCCCAAAGATGGATCACAGTCTAAATGTCAAGGAGATTAGGCGTCGGACACCTGGGCAGTGCTCAGCACTGGCCCAGCATGTGGAGGCTCTGAGCAACTGGGAGACGGAATTTTTGTGCAGTTTTTATTACCCACAACTGGGTGCTGGGCTCAAAGGCTGGGTCCTCCTAACGTGGAAAGGAGTCAACCGCTGTTAAAACAACTGCTATTCTGAGTGCTGGGGCAGGCAAGAGAGAGGGACTTGTTTTACATTGTGTATCTTTAGACAACATTTTCAAATAAACCCTAAGAAAAAGTATGGCCTGGAGTGCGTGAGGGCACAGGCTGTGGAGTCAGAGCCGGCTTGGACCCCCTGGGCGTATGGTCTTGGGTGTGGCCACCAGAAGAGGAGCCGCAGCTCCCCCTCGAGTTGCTGGGTGGGGGTTCCGTGGGCTGCATTTGGACAGAGCACGCCCGGCCACACATTCCACTAGCAGCACTGCCTGGCCGCCCCCCCCTGACCGCTGTGACTGCTGGCTCCTTCTCCAACAGAGCGCCCGCCCTTCGAGTTCTTGAAGACCTGCTATGGGGGCAGCTTCCTGGTGCACAAGTCCTTCCTGTACAAGCGAGAGAAGGCTGTGGGGGACAAGGTGTACTGGACGTGCCGAGACCACGTGCTGCATGGCTGCCGCAGCCGGGCCATCACCCAGGGCCAGCGAGTGACCGTGATGCGTGGCCACTGCCATCCGCCCGACATGGAGGGCCTGCAGGCCCGGCGGCAGCAGGAGAAGACGATGGAGACACAGAAGGCCAGGCCAGGCGGCCCTGGGGGCCAAGTGGACAAGCTGCTCCAAGGTGTGGACAGCCTGCTGTACCACAGGGGGCCTGGCACCCTGACTCTCACCAGGCCCCGTCCCAGGAAGCACACGAAGCCACAGGCCCTGCAGGAATCTCCCACCAGAGACCAGGAGAGGGGCCTGGGTGAGTCCTTCAAGCCCGCCGGCCAGAGCTGGGCCCCCTCACGTCTTACATCCTAAGGGCCTGGGAGCGGGAGGGGGTGGCATCAAGCCTGGCTCAGCCTTCGCTGACCACCTGCCCCATTTCTCATAAGGAGGCCCTGAGTTCTTGAGGACCCCTTTGGGGGGCAGCTTCCTGGTGCACGAGTCCTTCCTCTACAGGCGGGAGAAGGCCGCTGGCAACAAGGTGTACTGGACGTGCCGGGACCAGGCCCGCATGCGCTGCCGCAGCCGGGCCATCACCCAGGGCCAGCAGGTGACTGTGATGCGAAGCCACTGCCACCCCCCTGACCTGATGGGCCTGGAGACCCTGAGGCAGCGGGAGAAACGCCCTGGTGTCGGCCAGAGGGGGAGTTCAGGTAAGACAGATGGGGAGCAGGTCTGGGGACAGACAAGAGATGAGCCAGCCTTTCATTTTGACCCCCATGGCCCTTGGCAGGCACCTCCCGTACCTTACCAGGAGCGCTCTGGGAGGAGTTATGGCCCTCTCCTCTTGCTTTTCCCTTTCCTTGCCTCCACGGCTCCACCGCCACCTCACCACATCCCCTGACCAGACTCGGGTGACGCCAGAGGGTCCCACTCACTCAGGTGGCAGTCCTCGCCCTCCTGCTTAGACCCAGCCCCCAAGCTGCCCCCAAATCTCCACAGCACGTGATCAGCCCAGGTTTCCTTTCCTCTTCCTCCTCCCTTTTCTTTCTGAAGAATTTATAGAGTTCATAGGGGAAGCTAATTGCACACAGCCAGTTCCTCACTTTTGCAGTGTGATTGGATAATACAGTATTGAGTAACGGGCACATCCTACAGGCCACGTGATAAAAGATGGGAGGTGGTGTTTTCATGTAGCTGACCAACTACTTCTCTCCTCTGCTCTTCTCCATAAATATCTATCATCTGCCCTAAGGGAGCCATTGACGAGGGTCACAGCCCCTCTCTTTCCGTCATTGTCCACTTGGTCAGCCCCAAAGGGCCTGGTTTTTGGACTCTCACAGGCATAAACTGTAAATAACGTGAATGTTCTTGTCTTCGTCTTGCTAAGAAGAGCAGCTTTGGCCCTGCTTTCTCTTACTTACCCAGCTTTTCACTCACGTCTGAGAGACACCTGCCTCTCGTTCAGAAGTTACCAGTTGCATAATTTCTGAATTAGGAACTTTTTGGCCCTAAAGTTCTCTCAGGTTTTCTGAGCAGTTGAGATTTCTGATTGTATTTGTTTCTGACTTTTTTTATTCCATTTCCATGTAACTTCCATGTACCTGGAGATGAAGCTGCAAGGCCCACGGCAGCCCCGCACTATCCTCACTCCTAATTCCCACCCCAAATAACAATTCCGAGCTCTTTCCCTTGTTTCTTTTATTTTTTTATTGATTTTTAGAGAGAGGAAGTGAGAGAGAAACATCAATTACTCGCCTCCCACTTGTGCCTGACTCGGGATCAGACCTGCGACCTGGGTATGTGCCCTGACCAGGAATCCAATCTGCCACCCCTTGGTGTATTGGGCAGCTCTCCAACCACTGAACCACACCATCCAGAGCTACCCTATTTCGTGAAACGTGCTTCTACCATCATTAACTGCTTCCTGAATCTCTTGTAGATTTATAATGAGAGGAGGTGTTGGTAAAGATAGAGGATTCAGCTGTTACCTGCTGCCCCCATCCTTTCAATGCAGTTACTGCAGGTTTTGTTTTCGCTTTATTATATAAGTCGGTTCACGCTGAGCTGGGAATACATTGCGATTGCTTCTCCCTCACACAGCTCTTTGCTTTCCGGGCAGTGGAGCAACTGCTTTATTTCTCCACCTAGTGTTCTGCGTGCCCGTCACTCCTCTTCCTCACACATCACTTCCTCACCCAGCAGCGCACGGCTCGCCAGGCTTTTTGCTCCATTCTGACTGGGGCCCTGCCTCCCCATCTCCCTGGGGTCCCCTAGCTGGACCTCATCTCTAGGCCTCTCTTTCTCTTGCTTGGTTTACCCCCTTGTCTTTTGAAGTCCCTCCTCTAGTTACTAGCCTGGCAGGAGTCCCTGGAGGCCGCACTCTGAGACCATGTTATCTGAAGGTATCTTGCTGGAGAGTGTGGCTGTTTGCAGAGCTCCAGGTTATAACCCTTCCTCGGTTGTATGGTCTCTGTTAGTGAATGACCCACAGCTTTCTGAAGTGATGGGCCAGTGCCCACAAGAGGAACCTCCCACAGTGGTCTAAGACTGGCTGCCCCCATTCCGGGGTTGGGACACGTAAAATGGGCACGAAGTGTCATAGTCTCGATGCAGACTTCCACTTCCTGTTTCCCCACCCGAAGATTCTTCCTCCTCAGGCACAGACACCCTTATATGATTGTTCTTCATACAAACAACCACACCCAGGCCCTGTGTGGCACTGCCCTGGACCCACCTTCAGAGGGACCTCAGGCTCCCAGACTTAGCCACTGGACTCCACTGTTGTCAGTGGCTTCCCCTACAGGCTGGTTTGCCAAGTCTGTGATCACACGCCCCGGCCCCACCCCTCACCCCCAGCCTCTACCATTCTGTCAGCATCTCTTCTCTGCAGCCCTCTCTTCTCTCCCAATTTCTGTCCTGGTGTTCTGTGCCTGCCTTCCTCAGGGGACATTTTCATCAGGTGCCAGAGGAACAAAAACATGCCCTGAGGTCACCTAGCTCCATGCCACATCCAGACACCCCATCCTCTCCAGGGCGTTCTCGCCCCCCTTGACTTCTGCCGTCCTCTGCTGCGGGGAAACAGCTCCCCAGTCTGTCTCCAGCTCCTCTGTGGTCCCTGTACCTGGACAGAAGGAAGGGAGCTCTTTGGGCAGAAGGGTTTGGCTACCTCCGTCTCAACACATGCAACACATTCACACTATTGCTCGCCTCTTCCTGCTGCCCTCGCGTCAAATCCCCACCCAGCCTGGCTCCCTGGAGAGTCGACTGTGCGTAACACACTATGCCTGTCGTACTGCTGATGACTTATCCCCGAGAGCGGCCGTCCTCTTACCCTCCCGCTCAGCGGCGACTGCATGGCCAGTGTGCACCCACTGCAGCACCTGGGATAAGCTAGGAGATGTAGCAGAGACACCCCTTCCTGTAGGCACCATGAGACGGAGGGACAGCCCTCTGCCTTCAGCGGCCTCCACCTCACCAGCCTCTCATCTCCCCTCCCTGCCAGGCTTTGGAAGGGAGCCTCTGGGAGCTAAGGCGAGGCTGGGTGGGAAGCTGGTGGGGTGGGTGTCTGTGTCCTGGGCTCCAGGGCCCTCTAGCTGGGAGGAAGTGGGTACAGCTTGGGGTGGAGCTTGTGGAGGTCACTCCTGAGAACAGGGCCCCTGCCCATGTCATTGCTCTGTTCCAAGGCCTGGCCTCCAGGCTCTCCCTGCCCTGACTGCTTTCCCCACTTCTCCCCAGGAGACACAGAGTTCCTGAGGACCCCTCTGGGCGGCAGCTTCCTGGTGCACGAGTCCTTCATCTACAGGCGGGAGAAGGCCACTGGCGACAAGGTGTACTGGACGTGCCGGGACCAGGCCCGCATGGGCTGCCGCAGCCGGGCCATCACCCAGGGCCAGCGGGTGATGGTAATGCGCAGGCACTGCCACCCACCGGACCTGGGGGGCCTGGAGGCCCTGAAGCAGCGCGAGCCGTTCCCCACCCAAGCCCTGAGGGAAGGTTCAGGTGTGGGCGGGCGCTGGGCCCTGGTCTCTCTGCTGGCCTGGCAGCCCCGGGGCCAGCCCCAAGACACAGGCTGGAGCTGCCTGCCGGGACCTCCCATCCATGGCCCATGTCCATTGGGGTCCAACCATGCATGTCAGTCTGTCCACCTGCAGGCCCTCCATGTCGGGCGGTTGTCAGTAAGAGGAACCAGCTCAGCCGGCTGGAGGAATGGGGTGGGCCAGGGCACCCATGTATGAGGCAGTGGGCCTGCACCTTGGGGACCCTTCGGCTCCGCTCTCTGGGCCTCTCGTTTCTGTTTTCCTGTCTCCCTTTCCCCCATGTCCCCCACCCACTTCTCTTTGTCTACCCCAACCTCAACATGCATGGCCTTTCAGTTAAGGTTTTTAAAAGTCTTAAGAGAGAGAGCTCATTGGTTGCCAGCTGGCCAAAGGGAAGGTGGCCAGGGAGCCGGGAGGGCTCTGGTGCACATGGTTCAGACCAGCCATGGGCCTCCCAGAATGTTCCAGTTCAGCCCTTGTCCTGGGGCACTTGCCATTAAGTGTGGGGTCCAAGCCAAGTCAGGGGAGGCTTGCAGGAAACTCAGGGTTTGGGTGGCTGCAGAGCCAACCCCCCAGGCAGCACCAGAGCCTTTAGAGGCAGCTGGTCTCCACTTGAAGGTGTCAGGGCTGGTGGCCTGAGCTTCAGCCCAGGTCCCTGAGGCATAAACAGGGGTAGAGGACAGGGACCAGAGTGGTCCTGCCAGGGGATGACAGCTTCCTGGTTGGTGCAGGCTGGTGGGGAAGAGGAAACAGCTTCCATCTCTGGCTCCCAGGCGCCTTCCCCTGTTTCCAAGGCCCGGCCCAGGCCCCCTGCTCACACCATGTTCCTTCTAGGACCCCCCCAGCCGCTGGAGTTCCTGAAGACTTCCCTCGGGGGCAAGTTCCTGGTGCACGAGTGCTTTCTCTACAGGAAGGAGAAGGCTGCTGGTGAGAAGGTGTACTGGATGTGCCGGGACCAGGCCCGGCTGGGCTGCCGCAGCCGGGCCATCACCCAGGGCCAGCAGGTGACGGTGATGCGCGCCCACTGCCACATGCCTGATCTGGTTGGCCTGGAGGCCCTGAGGCGGCGGGAGCGGCTTCCCATTGCAGCCCAGCAGGAGGATCCAGGTACCAACAGGGAGGGGGTGAGGGTACAGAAGGGATTAAAAAGACCTGTGGGATCTTGGTCTCTGCCAGCCCGAAGTTCAGACACCTCGGGGGATAGGCGCTGTCTGCCAGGGCAGTTCTGCCTTTCCAGAATTTTCTGTGTGTCCTCTCTATTGGCTGCTTCTCCTGAACCTGAAAATACACCTAAATCGGTCCTGTCTTTACAAACTACAGTTTTCTCTTTCTTTTACTGTAAGAGTTCTTAGTTTTTTACTGATTGAAAATCTGGTGGTAACAATAGAGAACCACCCGGAAGGAGGTCCTAATGTGTGTGCACATGCACACACACGCTCGTAAAGTTTTGCAGATAATGAACTGTGTGAGCCAAATGGGTTCTCTATTCGTAAACAGCATATAAACCCGGTCTCCAGAACGCCGTGTGCGTCTCGTGTTAATTCATGTAAACATTACGGGCCACATCTTATAAAATACAGAAATGAATCCAAGTTCTATAAAATAAAAAAAGAAACTTGATATCTTCCTAAAACAAAAAAAGGACATTTCCAAGAGAAAGCCACTGTTGGGTTTGAACAGGAAGTAGACATTATGGAGTGCGTTTGGCATGGTAAAGGGTGGATCATCTTTGATATCTGGTTGCTTCCCAATCTTTTTGATGGCAAGGGCTGCAGATTGACGCTGAGAATCTGAAATAGCGAATTGGCACAGGTAATTTGGGGCTTCCCAATGACTCCCCAAATCAGCATCGTTTTACCTGATTTTCATTATCCTCAAGGTTTTGAGGTCATCACGACAAGGTGTGTGTCATTGGCTTTAGCAGCTTCAAGAAAAATAATTATTAATCTAGGTTTTTAATTTTTTTTTCCTTAGAAAAGATAAAACTGCTGACTAAAGTTCAACTGTGCTTCAAGAGTTATTCTCCTGAAAGCCAGCAGATTAACGGGTAATTATACTAGTTATCTAATGCTGTGTCACAAATTAACCCCAAACTTAGAGGCTTAAAATGACAAATATTTACTATCACCCATCGTTTCTGTGGGTCAGGATTTCAGGAGTGGTTGGCTGTGTGGTTCTGGGTCAGGGTCTCTCACAGGCTGAAGAAAAGATGTCAGCCAGGACTGCAGTCCTCCGAAGGCTCGAGTGGGGCTGGAGGAAATAGCTCTACGTGGCCTCTTCACTTAAACGGCTGTGGGCTGGAGAACTGTTTCTCACCATATGGAGGCCTCGTGGGGCTGCCTGAATGTCCTCAAACATGACAACTATCTTCCCCCAGAATGAGTGAGAGATCAGAACAAGGAGACAACTGCCAGCAACAGCAGAGTTCTTCTCAAACTCATGTAGAACATTCTTCAGGATAGACCGTACCACTGTCATATAACAAGACTCCATAAATTGAAAAGGATTGAAATCATACAAAGTGTATTATCTGACCACAGTGGAGTGAAACCAGAGATCAGTAACTAGAAAGAAATGTGGGAAACTCACAAATGGGTGAAAATTAAACAGTACACTCCCAAATTAACCAATGATTCAAAGAAGAAATGACAAGGGAAATTAGAAAATACATTGAAATGAACAAACTGTAGACACAACATACCAAAACCTATGAGATACAACCAAGCAGTGCTTAGAGGGAAATTTATAGCTATAAAACTTATATTAAAAAAGGAAAGATCTCAACTCTATAACATAAACTTACATGTTAAAACACGACAAAAAGAGCAAAGTAGCCCTGATCGGTTTGGCTCAGTGGATAAAGCATCGGCCTGCAGACTCAAGGATCCCAGGTTCAATTCCGGTCAAGGGCATGTACCTTGGTTGCGGGCACATCCCCAGTAGGAGGTGTGCAGAAGGCAGCTGATCGGTGTTTCTCTCTCATCGATGTTTCTAACTCTCTATCCATCTCCTCTCCCTTCCACTCTGTAAAAAAATCAATAAAATATATTTTTAAAAAAACTGACTCAAGGAAATCTAAATAGGTCTTAATAAGAGAATGAATTAGCAATTTCAAAACTTCCCACAAAGAAAAGCCCAGACTCAGATGAATGACTTCATTGGTGACTTCTAAAAACATTTAAAGAGCGCTGGCTCAGTTGGTTGATGATTGTCCCATGTACCAAAAAGGTTGCCAGTTCTGTTCCTGGTCAGGGCACCCTGCTCTGGGCTTGTGGGCTTGCGGGAGGTTGTTTCTCTCTTCTTCTCCCTTTCTCTCTCAAACATTTTAAGAAATAAAATAATATTGCCTTAAATAAATAAATAAAAACCTTGAAAGCCCTGGCCAGTCCTGTGCACCAAAAGGCTGCTGGGTCAGTTCCCCGCCAGGGCACGCGCCTGGGCTGTCCCTGCTCGGGGGCATCGGGAGGCACCCAGGCAGCTGATGGATGTTCCACTTTCCCTTTCTCTCTCTAAAAAAATCAACAAAAAATAATTTTAAAAAACATTCAAAGAATTAACACCAATCCTTCACAAACTCTCCCCAAAAATAGAAGAGGAGGGAGAGGACTTTGGGGTAGTGAAAATGTTCTAAAAGTAATTATGATAATGGTTACACAACTCTGTGACTCTACTAAAACTGCCAGATTCTGTACTTAAAATGGGTGAACCATATGGTATGTGATTATAACATAATAAAGCTGTTGGGGGGGGGAAAGAGTCCAGCTGGTGTGGCTCAGTGGTTGAGCATCAACTTATGAACCAGGAGGTCATGGTTCCATTCCCAGTCAGGGCACATGCCCTGGTTGCAGGCTCGATCCCCAGTAGGGGGCATGCAGGAGGCAGCCCTTCGATGATTCTCTCATCATTGATGTTTCTATCTTTTTCTCCCTCTCCCTCTCTTTGCAATCAGTTTTTTTTAAACATTTTAAAGAGCTAAAATACTAGGTCACTTTAAAAAAGAAGAAGAAGAAAGAAAAAAGCCCTGGCCGAATAGCTCAGTTGGTTAGAGCATTGTCCTGGTACACGAAGGTTGTGGGTTTGACCCCCAGTCAGGGCACATACACACAACAATCAGTCAATGAATGCATAAATAAGTGGAACAACAAATAAATCTCTCTCTCCACCACCACCCCTTCTTCTCTCTCTTGAAATCAGTAACTAAATACGAATTTAACCAGTTATATTTCCAATAGGCTGTTTTCCTTTATTTTTATTTATTTACTTATTTATTTAATATTTTTATTGACTTCAGAGAGGAAGGGAGAGGGAGAGTTAAATAGAAGAAACATCAATGATGAGAGAGAACCATTGATTGGCTGCCTCCTGCTGGGGATCGAGCCCACAACCTGTGCATATGCCCTTGACTGGAATCAAACCCTGGACTTTTTGGTCCGCAGGCTAACTGTCTATTCACTGAGCCAAACCAGCTAGGCAGGCTGTTTTCCTTAAAAAAAAAAAAAGGAAGCCACAGTGGCTTTATAACCCGTGTCACATCCGTCACCCTCACTTTACTCTGTTCACTAGAAGTCAGTCGCCACACCCAAAGGAGAGGAATCACGCTCTTCCACTTGGAGTGAGGAGCATCGAGGAATTTGCTAGCATTTCCTAAACCTATCGCAGCAACACAGGAAAACTGTCTTTCCCGACAGAATCTTGAAAAGGCCCAGAGACTTCCAGAGCAGGACGTGGGACTTCTTAGGCATATTGGTGTTTCCTCCCAGGACATCCTAGTGTAGAAAGCCGGGGATTCCCAAGTTTTATGGAGCAATCTCATGTGTTAAAGGAATTGATATGATGTATGGATAGATGTGTGCATAAAAATGATCTAGTTGATGGTTTTTCTCTAAGGAAAAGTATTACAGGAATCCTTAACTTTCTGTGTTATCTATTTCTGCAATGTTTGGATTCTTATAACGAATATGTGTTTCTTTGTAATCCCATAAACCCAACAGCGAGTCTCAGTGAGGCCAGTCTTCGTTCCCAGGGGTGTCGCCAGCATCAAGGATGCTCATGGCTCTACAGGACCCTGGCATTTCCCACCAGATTAGCTGCTGCTGGACAAAAGCTCTTTTTCACTCTTTCAAAGCATCAACAGCCGTCACACTCCTCAAGAGGCCTCCCAGGAGGAATACTCTGATGGTGTCTTCATGCAGGCGAGGAAGAGTGCCCGGAGCTGGCAGCTGGCAGGTGTGCGTGCTGTGGGGAAGGCCTGACCTCCGAAAGGTCTGAAGAAGCATCTTTTCACAACGTCCTCCCTGTTCTGCCGCCCCAAGCCACGAACACCTATCTATTCCACAGCATGAGGCTTGCCAAGGATTTTCCCGTTGGGTGTGGCCCTGCCCTGGCCAGGGCGCGTTTGGGGAACTTCTCGGTTTCTGGAGCTTAGCTGAACTGCCCTGCCTAGCTCCAGCCACTCAGGTGTTTTCTGGGCAGGTGCCACGTGGGCCTTGGAGCCCCTTGGCCACCTGCTGCTGGGCGCAGCCATCCTTCACAGTTACAGAGCCGGCCAACCAGAGGCCCCACTATACACTGTCAGACCTTCTCCCCTCACTGTTCTCCAGTTGAAACCCAATGTCCATGGGAGCCAGCCGATGTCCACAGGAAGTCAGCGTGGAGCAGACTCCATCTGGCTGAGGCCGCAGTGTTGTGGGTCAGCCACGTTCATCTGAGGCAGGAGGAAAGGCAGACCCGGATGGCGGCAGAGGTGCACCCCTTTCTCCAGCCTGGTCACAGCAGAGAGCTGGCCTGGCAGGTGCAGGGGAAGCAGGGACTGCTGCTTGCTTATGAGGACTTGTCTTTGACAGCAGGGCTCCTGGCCCTCATCCTATCATTGCAGAAGGAGCACAGACAGCAGGCTCTCTCTCTCCTGGAAAGCTGGCCATGGCGCCTGCCATCCAGCTATGGGACAGTGACGTCCCTCTGCTTGTTCATTTCCCCCAATAAACCGTATTTAATAGCTTACCATGAGAAGCTGGTGTGCACATCCACGCCCCCTTGGCAACAACACAGGACACCAAAGCCACACACCCTGCGTATCCCCTTTGCACATGGTCGGAAAATGGAGTTCGGCTGGAACCTCACACAGGCCTGAGGTGCCTGGTGAGAAGCGCTGAGCCACAGCCATGCCACCTGCAGAGCCTGCACTGTGCCTCTCCAGTGGGTCTGCAGGCCGGCAACTTCCCTATTCCTAAGCCCCACAGCTGTCACTTTGGCTGGGCTCTAGGCACCCAGAAGTTGGGGTGCAGTGTGAGAAGAATCTAAAGAGGATGCAGGCCTCTCCTCCTGGACGTCCATATTGACGGAGTCGGTACTCTTACTCTTCGCCACACCTGCTTTGACCTCAGAGGACAGACGGATGGTCCATGCTGCTCAGACTAAGGATGCCGATGGACATAAATTTGCACACTCCCATCACCTTGGGTGGCCACATGGCCACTTAGCTACTGAACTCCAGAAGTGTCTTCTAAGTCCACTTCCTCCATAGTTCGAAAGCCACAGAAATGTCCCTTGCTCCATCACTGTCACAGCAAAGTGCATAGGGCAGATCCCTCTCCTGGAAGCTGATGTCCTGTCCGCAGTCAGCGGCATCTCGGAGGGGTTGTGCTTTCCTTCCCTGCTCCCACTCTGCTGCTAGTTTCCGCCAATAAACCTTATTCTGTTATGGCTGCACCATGTGGTGTGGGTGGTGTCTCTGTGCCCCTTTGCATGACAGTTCACATGAATGTCTCAGTTATAAAATTTAAAATAAAAAGTTCACAAGGATTAGTGAAATTATCAACAAGGAACTCAAATTTTAGAAGTGGGGAGCAGTGGCTGGCTGTAGGAGTCTCAGTCCCCAAGGTTGTAAGGTGAGCATCATAGAAATGTTTTTCCTAACCCCCCCCCCCCCCCGCTGGCCTCAGCCCAGCCTCCTGCCCCCATGTCCTCTGTCAGGAAGACTCCTTTCTGTAGGGTGGAGCTAAGGCCCTCCTTTTCACGGAAGTCAGCAGATGCTGCTTCTCAGCGCTCTCCCTCTGGCACTGACCACCTCACCTCCTCCTCGATCCCTCCTCTGGGTTCACCACCCGTCCCTGCATTCCCTCCCAGTCTCCCTCACGGGATTCTGTGCCCTCCACCCAACCTGTAAGCCTGGAGGCTGGTGTTCTGGAAACGGGACCTCAGTCCTTTTCAGGCCAATCACTTCCAAGGTTCATGGTTTGTCAGCCTGTAGCACCAGCTTGGCCCTCCTTTCTGCAACCAAACCGGTGTGTCCTGCTGCCTGCCTCCAGGGCCCTGGTCCTGGGTGTCCGGTGAGCACCAGAGGCAAGGGAGTGTCTACCTGTTGTCCTCCTCATCTGAAGGCCCCAGGTCACAAGTAGAACCCAGAGCCATCCTCGACATGGTCCTGCCTGTCCCTAAATGTCCCGTCAGTTGTGTCCACTAGTGCCATCCTGTCTAGTTCTGTTTTTTTGTTTTGTTTTTGTTTTTTAGTAAAAGCTTTATTGAGCTACTAGAGGCCCAGTGCATGGATTCATACACCCATGGGGTCCCTCAGCCTGGCCTGCATCTTCTTGCAATCCGGACCCCTTGGGGGATGTCAGGCTGCCAGTTTAGGCCCGTTCCCTGCAGGCCAGGCTCTGTGGAAATCAGCCGAAACCAGCAGTCCGACATCCCCCGAAGGATGTAGTAGTGCCCGAAGCAGCAGGTGGCCATTGAGAAGCCCGAGCCCAGGCGAGGCGCTGTGCCGCTCCCACTCATCCAGGCCCCGCTGCACCTGCTGCCCAGCGCCTGGCACCCAAAGGTCAGCTGAGTGGCGCTCCCGCTGTGGGAGTGCGCTGACCACCAGAGGGCAGCTCCTGCATTGAGCACGTCATAGCGACTAGTCATTTGGTCGCTCAGCCACTTGGGGCTTTTAGATAGATTGATAGATAGTCCACATACTACACAACTCGACCATTAGGCCGTAGCAGTTGTAATTAGTTAGGATGACATCATCCTGGAGTAGGAAGAGCCCTAATCCAATATGAGTGGCATCCTTATAAAGGGGAAATGTGGACGCAGACATGCACACAGGGAGAATGCCGTGTGTAGGTGAAGGCAGGGGTCAGGATTACGGATGCTTCTGAGAGCCACCGAACAGCAGTGATGGTAGGCAAACCGCCAACGCCAGTCCCGAGGAATGGAACATCCCCCCTCACAGCCCTCGGAAGGTTCCTCGCCTCCAGACTGTGAAACGATGAATGTCTGTTGTTTAATCCCCGGTCTGTGGGTCCCCTCAGCAGGGTCAAGGGCCCTGGCCTTCCTTCGTTAGAGGATCCATACGCCTCCTCTCAGAGCCTGAGTCCTGGAACGGAGCACCCCCTTCCTCTCATCCCACCCTCCCTCTGCGGGAGACAGAGGCCGTAGGGAGTGGAGTGGGCGATGGAAGTGCTGCGGACCAAGTGGAGGGTCCTTTTTGGTCCAACTTCCCTTCAGGGAAGGGGCCAGTTCCTCCTCTGATCCCCCACTGGGCCCCATTCTTCACATGGGGACCCGGTTGTCCCATCCACACGCACCCTTTCCTGGACAGGCTGTGACAGCAGGTGGGGAGGCTCTCAGGGCACCCCATCACCCTGGCCCAGGCTTGCGGCCCTGGGATGCTCTCTGTGATGCCCCTGAGCCTTTGCAGTGATGGTGCTCGCAGGCAGGAAGGAGAAG
>PVJC01041647.1:0-15252 GCA_004026665.1 Murina feae
ACACCCTTATGGGGCAAGAGTTGTTTCAGTGGAGCTTTTATGCTCACTGCATCTGCCCCGAGTGTGTTCCTTGTGGATCTGTTTTGTTTAGGTTAGTCCCACTCTGGCTGCTGGGTTGGGGCTGGCTCCTGTATCTTTAAGGAGGTGTTGCTGCAGAAGCCTCTGACGTACTTGGGAGGGGCGGGGCCTCGGGGAGTTCGCCGGGCGGGGCGGAGCAAACAGCTATGGCGCTTTTCAGCGCTGCGCTGAGAGACGCCAGGTCTCTGTGTCCCACGATATTTGCTGTAAGCAATGCTGAGAGAAACCCGTTTTGGATTTCCTTCTGATGCTAGTCTCTGGGTATCTGTGGGACCTCCGAAACTCGCCTGGAACTGGAGTTCAGAGGCGCTGGGAGCTTGTGGCTCTCTCCGTTTTGGAAAAGAACCGCGTCCCCCGGCGCCAGCCCTTCCCCGAGCCCGTGCGCGCGCCTCCGTATCTCTGTACTTTGCTTCTGCCGCTCCTCTGAGTCTCAGACTCTTCTCTAGTTGTAGGATTTTCACTCAGCCAGCCGTCCTGTGGGTGCGAGTGGTGTCCGTGTGTTCTTTTCGAGGTTTTTCTGAAATAGTTGTTCACAGCTGCATTTACGGTGTCTACCCTATGCCGCCATCTTGTTTCCTCCAACATTTTCAATGTAAGCATTATAATAGCTACCTCACCGCGGCTTTCGTTTGTAATAATGTTGAGTAATAAGGTTGATATTTAATCTTTTAATGTGCTCAACTGCCACGAGTAAATTTTTGATGAAGTGTCTGTTCAAATCTTTTGCTCTTATTTAAGTGGACTTTTTGTTTTCTTATAATGGACATATCGAAAGCTCTCTATATTTCTAAATACAAGTCCTTTATCTGATATGTGATTGGCAAATATTTTCTCCTGGTCGTTGCACTGTCTTCTGTTGCTCTTAGCAGTGTCCTTCAAAGAACAAATATTTTAATTTTGATGAAGTCCCATTTATCAATTTTGTCATTTATGGTTTGTGCTTTTGTTGTTATATTTAAGAAATCTTTGCTTATCCTCATGTTCATGAAGATTTTCTCCTCTGTTTTCATCTAAAAGTTTATAGTTTTAGGTTCTACATTTAAGTTTAGGATTCATTTTGAGTTGAGTTTTATAGGTGGAATCAGGTATGGATCAAAATAAATATTTTTGCATATGGGTATCCAATTATTTCAGCACTATTTGTTGAAAAGACTATCTTTTCCCCCATTAAGTTGCCTTTGCATCGTTGTTGAAAATCAACTGTCCATATACATTGGAAATATATTGTCCATATATTTGGGCCTATTTCAGAACTCAATTCTGTCTCAATGCTCTGTTTGTCTGTTGTTATGCCAATACCACACAGTCTTGAATACGAATAAGTCTGGAGATCTGGTAGTGCTAGTATTTTAACTTTATCCATTTTAATTACTTACGGCCCTTTGAATTTTTATATAATTAAAAAATGATTTGTTGATTTCCACAAAAATGTTTATTATAATTTTAGTTGGGATTGTATTGATTCTTATTGATCAGTTTGGGGAAAAATGACATACTGATTCTTCTGATCCATGAACTGAATGTATTTCTCTTTTTTTTTTTTTCACTTAGGTCTTCCTTAAATTATCTCATCATTGCTTTGTATTTTTCAGTGTATGTAGCTTTTTCAAATTTTTGTCAGAGCTATTCTTTCTTTCTTTTTTTTGTTGTTATTCCTCAGTTGAGGATATTTTTTCCATTGATCTTTAGAGAGAGTGTAAGGGAGGGGGAGAGACAGAGAGAGAAACATCATGTGAGAGAGACACATCCATTGGTTGTCTCCCACATGCACTCTGACTGAGGCTGGGGATCTAGCGTGCAGCCGAGGTACATGCCCTTGACCAGAATCGAATTCTCAATCCTTCAGTCCATGAGCCAATGCTCTAACCACTGAGAATAACCAGCTACGGTCAGTTTTATTCTTAAGTACTCCATTATTTTTATTTATTTATTTTTAAAAACTATATATTTATTGATTTCATAGAGGAAGTCAGAGGGAGAGAGAGATAGAAACATCAATGATGAGAGAGAATCATTGTTTGGCTGCGTTCTGGATGCCCCACACTGGGGATTGAGCCCACAACTTGGGCATGTACCCTGACTGGGAATTGAGCCATGACTTCCTGGTTCACATGTTGATGCTCAACCACTGAGCCATGTTGGTTGGGCAGTACTCTATTATTTTTGATGCCATTGTAATGGTATCAATTTTAAAATTTTCATTTGAAATTTTTTCTTTTTTTTGTATAGTAATACAATTACTTTTTATTTTGATTTTGGAAAACTCACTTATTAGCTCTAGTAACTTTTAATAGATTCCATTGAATTTTCTACATATACAATCATGTTATCTATGACTAAAACTGTTCTTTCTTTCTAATGTGAGTGATTTTATTATTTTCCCTTTCTGTGTTGCTCTGGCTAGAACCTCCATTATAATGTTGAACAGAAGCAGTGAAAGTGTAAATCTCTATCATGTCATTGATTTTAGAGGAATCTTCTCAGTCTTTTGCCATTTGTTATGCAGATTTTTCATAGATGGCTTTGTCTGGGCAAGAGAGCTCCCTTTGACTTGTTTGTTTGTTGAGAGTTTTTTGTGTTTTTTTTTTTAAATCAGGAATGAATTTTAGATTTTGTCACAAGATTTTTCTGCATCCACTAGGATGATCATATAGTTTTCTTCTTTCTCTACTAATATGATTAATTACATTGATTTCTTTTGGAATGTTAAACAGTTTTTATAATCCCAAGATAAACCACACTTGGTTACATGTAGTATTCTTTTTATTTTCTTTATTAAAAAATATATATATATACGGTATTTTATTGTTGATAGTATTACAGCTATCTCCCATGTCCACCACTCCTTACCCACCTCTGCTTTACCCCCTCACCAGGTCTTCACTACCCTATTGCCTGTGTCTATGGACTATACATATAAGTATATAAGTTCGTTGGTTTATCTTTTCTTGTCCCCCCAAATCTACATTGAGGTATGTCAGTTTGTTCCATGCCTTCATGCTTCGAGTCTTATTTTATTGTCAATTCATTTTATTTATTAGATTCCACAAATAGGTGAGATCATGTGATGTTAGTCTTTCTCACCATCCATGCTGTCTAGTATTCTTTTTATTATCAAAGAAAGTAGAGGATCTTCCTGAGACTTCTTGGTTGGTTAAGAAGGTCACAGATGATATTGTCTAACACCATATGCCAATTTAAAAAGGGGTTTGTAGTTTTTTTGCTGCAAAAACCTATATTGTTTCAATGCATGGGAGTGGGCTTCAGGGTGGTTAAAAGAATGGCTAGTAGCCCTGGCTGGTTTGGCTCAGTGGATAGAGCGTCGGCCTGCGGACTGAGGGATCCTGGGTTCGATTCCAGTCAAGGGCATGTACTTTGGTTGTGGGCATATCCCCAGTAAGAGGTGTGCAGGAGGCAGCTGATCGATGTTTCTCTCTCATTGATGTTTCTAACTCTCTCTCTCCCTTCCTCTCTGTAAAAAATCAATAAAATATATTTAAAAAAAGAAAAAAAAGAGTGGCTAGTAGTTTTGGGGAGAGGCTCAGGAAAAAGCCAGACACCAGGGGTATGCAGAGGGGTCCCTCAAAGGCCTATGGGCTCCAAAGACTCCTAATTGTGCTTGAGGGCGAGCCTTTTGAAGAGACACTTGCCCAGCGCAGTCTAGGGACTGGCCTGCCTTCAGATGTTAGTCAGGTGTCGCCCATCTTCTTGATGAGTTTTACCTCTTCACCCAGGAAGTGGTTCTCTAGGAAGTCATTGAGATGAGAGTCTGTGAGTGTAGAACCAGGGCCCACAGCTCCGAAAGGGCTTGGGCCAGGGTGGCTTCCATGGTGTCCTGAGTTTTGCCCACTCATCTTGGGAAGCCATCAGCACGTCCTGGAAGAGAATGCGGCCACCGAGCTTGTTTTGCAACTTTAAGAGATGCTCGGTGCCCTTGGGCTTTTTCTCCGCCAACTCGAAGAAGCGACCCATGTCCTTGAGAGCCACATCTCCATGGTCAAAATAGAAGCCCTGAGAGAGGTAGGTGTGGGAGGCCCGCAGATGCAGGTTGGCTAGGAGGTTAATGGCAGCCTCCACTTGGGTAGAATAATTCTGACAAATTTGGGAGCTCATGGTTGTGCAGCAATAAGGAGTTAAGGTGGGAAAAAAACCCTGGTGTGTTGGCTGGTCTGGGAGGTGTTTCTGAAGGTGGGGACTGGATAAGACACAGGAGAGTGGTCAGAGGCTGGAAGAAGTGGCATCCCTGGGTCTGTTCCGTCCAAACACTGTTGAAGCAAGAGACTGCTGAGGGCACTGTGAGGGGTTTGTAGTTTTGAGTCCTCTAAATTTCTCTATTAAAAGGAGAATAAGAGAAAGGCAGTAAAAGGAAGATGAAGAGAAAAAGAAATTCAGGATATTTTAATCCTTTAAGAAATATGTTCTGAATTAGACAGTTTCACTTAGAATTCAACCCTGAGGATGCAGAAGTGGTTGAGAGATCACTAGGAGTGATAGCTGCAAGAATTGAAGAGGGCAGATTGGAAAGTGATTTCAGGTGTGATGGTTTGGCTCCAGTAGGATTTAAAATAGTTGGTACCTTCTTTTTATCGGCAGACTTTTCAGTTTCTTCCTCCATCTTCTAGATACCAATTATTCTAGTTTCCTCCCTCCCTCATTGCAGCTTCTCAGACTTCTATGTTGGGTCCTTATTTCTAAACTAGAGGCCAGTGCATGAATTTGTGCATGGGTGGGGTTTGGCTGGCTGGGGGGAGGGGCTGTTGGCTGGCCAGCCCTGCCCCCTGGTCAAACGCCTAAACAGGACAATTTGAAAATTAGCCTTTAATTATATGGGATGTTAGTTACCCAGGGCTTAGTCATAGGTCTTTCCCTATGTAGTCATTCCTTAGGTCAGTGGTTCTCAACCTTCTGGCCCTTTAAATACAGTTCCTCATGTTGTGACCCAACCATAAAATTATTTTTGTTGCTACTTCATAACTGTAATGTTATGTAATGTTGCTACTGTTATGAATTGTAATGTAAATATTTGATATGAAGGATGGTCTTAGGCGACCTCTGTGAAAGGGTTGTTCGACCGCCAAAGGGGTCGTGACCCACAGGTTGAGAACCTCTGCCTTAGGTTAATTTCATCCAGTCCCATGGGTTTAAATATTTACTTAAAGTATCTAAATAAAATTCAAAGTCTTTGCTATGACTATGATATTTTGCCTTCATGATTATCTTCTCCTCTACTTCCCCCTAGTTCAAGCCAACCTGTTCCTGCATTAGGATTGTTACACCTGCTCTTCCTTTTTCTTGGAATGTGTTTCCCCAGATCTTCTCATGGCTCGATTCCTTATTTTATTCAGTTGTCAGTTAAATAACTGAGAGGCCTTCCCCTTCAAAACCCCTCTACCTAAAATAGCTATTCCACCCTGTGTTATCACCTGTCCTCTGATCCTGCTTGATTTTTTAAAAAATCACAACCTTCTTGCTACATCATATTTATGACCATTGCTTATTTATTTATATGTTCATTGTCTGTGCTCTGCACTGTGATAAAAGAGCCATGGGGATGTCTTATTACATTTTAACTCTCACTAGGTATTCAAAATATATTTGTTTAGTGAATAAATAAATGAATACTGACACTTTATATGTTAAATTTAACAAGTAAATTCTACCCAATGGATGGTGTTTTTTGGTTTGTTTTTCTATGCATTTCTTTTGAATTTCAGTTACCTACACTAAGATAACAGGGTTTTTGCTCATTTATTCATAAAATCACAAGTTGGTTAACACAAAGGAACAAGAATAGCATAAAACTCAGTTGAATGTGCTTTGCACATTTTATGCTTTCTAAATTTCATGATGTTAAATACTGTCTTTTGATTATCTGGTCTTAAAAATCACTTAAATTATTTTTTTGTCAATTTCTCTCTAGTTTGTGAGTGCATTGAGGGCATTGAATGTGAGTCATTCACCCTTTTAGTTTCAGGGCCAGATTCAGAGCCTGGTAAAGTAAAGGTTTACAATAAATGTTTGTTGAAAATGACAAATAGGAGAAGGATTCAGGCAAGTACAAGCATCTAGGTACAGATTTATTCTTCGCCTCTGTGAAAATTTATCAAGGTTTTCATGAAAGTTTGTGATCCTGCATTTCCTTAATCAGTTGCCCTTTGTGTCCCAAACTTAATCCTAATTCACTTTGTCAGGCAAACTCCCAGTTTACATACAAGTCTATTCCTAGCCAAATCAACTTCCCATTACTCACTGCAGATGGAGCTATAACATAGTCTGGATACAGCCTCCTATAGAATCTACAAGTTGGAAGGAATAGAGGGCCAGGACAGGTCCACAGGGATGGCAACCAAATTAAACTAAATGGCTTTGATCTAACCCTTCTGGTTCTTATATCAAATATGGGCTAGATGAAACCAGAATAAACAGAGAAAATTGCATATTGGCCCAATTAATGTTTGTTTATGTACCTGAGAAGATTCTGGTACATGTTGGTTTAATAGATTTAATAGGCAAGAGAGTTTATTTTCCTTAAAATAAAAAAAAAATTATTTTCATCCTAGCTGGTTTTGCTGCTCAGTGGTTAGCGTGTCAACCATAGACAGAAGTGCAATTCAAGAGCACATACCTGGGTTGCAGGTTTGAGCCTCAGCCCTGATCAGGGTGTGTGCGGGAGGCAACCTATCAATGTTTCTCTCTCTCTGTCTCTTCCTGTCCCTTCTACTTTCTCTAAAAATCAATGAGAAAGATATTCTCGGGTGAGGATTAACAACAACGAAAAGTTATTTTCTTCCTAATGTGATAGTTATTCTAAAATTTTAAAGCAATAATTGAGTATAATATGAATCACTCTATTCTTTGAAATAAAACCCACTGTTCTGGTTACATATTGCTCTATAAAAATCAGCACAAATGGAGGGCTCAAAACAGTGATAGTCCTTTTATTGCTATCTCTCACAGTTCTAGAAGTTGGCTGGATTTTGGTAGGCATTTCTCACTTGGGGACAGAGCAAAGACAGATCAGCTTACATTCACTTGCTCATAAGTTAGATGACTGACTAGGGGGACTCAGAGACTTGTAGTATGAAGCAGTTAGGGCTCCATGGGCATTTCTCTCTCTAGGTTGTTGTGGCCTCTCCACATGTCCTTTCCAGCATGGTGGCTTCAGAGTAGTGGGACCTTTTACATGGTAACTCAGGGCTCCAGAGGTGCATATCCTGAGTGAGAGAGAGACGGGTGGAAAGCTGTGTTGACTTTTCTTAGACGGCTCTTGAAAACCATGCAACACCACTTCTGGGGTACTCTATTTGTGAAAGGAGTCCCCCAAACCCTCTAGGTTGAAAGGGGAGGAACATAACCTTCATTTCATGATGGGAAATGGCCAAGTTCTTTAAGAGCGTGTGGAATGGAAAATGTGAGCTGCTTTGGACAATACAATCTGCCACAACCACTGTCAATATTTTATTGACTCTCCTCCTAGGAATCTCTTTCTATTTTACACAAATAGGTTTTCATGATACATGCTGTTATAGAACCTGCTTTGTTATATTAGACCCAATGGTCCTATTACAGAAAAAGAAACTGAGATTACTAACATGGCTTGTCACACGGTGAGTTAGTTGCAGAGTTGGGCCAGACTCCAAGTCTCTTGATTACAAATCTAGGACTTGCTGCTATTCTAAGTAGAATAATGAAAACTCAGCTCTGTGATGTTTCATGTTGAAGCTGTGGGTAGAATGGAGTAGATGTTGAGGCACTTAGGGAAAGCGGGACAGTGAAGAGGCTAGTTAGTAAACCATATAAAAACAGGTGGGTTTACATTTGTAATGAAAATGCACATGAGACATAAAAGTTGAAGAGATGCCACAGAGACAAGCAAGTGGCTGATAATATAGTTTCTCTTAAAGAAGTTGGATTTTATGTTTCGAGAAAAATATAAGTCAGCTTAGACTGGAGACAGAAAAACCTATTTTAGGAGGGAAGGCATATTAAAATTGGAAGCCATGGGACAGTCACAAAAAGAAGGAACACCTTTTAAATTTTATTTTAGTGTCCACGGTATACTAAATAGCATGGTAGTTGTATGATATACATGTCTATTTAGCAACAAACAGCTGTAAGATGTTGGGATTATTATTTTCATTTTACAGATGAAGAAGATGAGTATCCCAAGTAATTCTGATGTACACACACAGCTGGAAACAACTGGGACCAATGGCCTCATTTTACAGATTAGAAAATAGGCTCAACAAAGTGAATTGACATGCCTAAAATCTCTCAGATACTTGGGCACAGAGTCAGGATAAGAATTGATGGCTTCTGTATGCACACTCTCTAGTTTTCCATCTAAATACATTTCCCAAAATGTATTTTTTCACAACATTAGACCTATGATTCTGTGATGAATCCAGTTTGGTATGATTGAACATGTTTAGTTTTGAGAAATACTGCAAACCGTATTACCTTTCTGGAGATTTATCCTATACTAAAAGCTTTGAGAAGTTGTCTAATTAAAATGTTTTGTTTTACTTAACTCTAAGGGGTCCAAAATTGTTTGAACATGAACCCTTCTTTTTTACAGCTCACTGAATAGTAACTTGGCAAAACAGGAAAGCCAATATAGAGAAATCTAGATTGAGTAAAGAAATTACTAATAAACATATTCAAAGCTTCAAAAGCTAGACTGTAGATACTACATGAACTGGGTTATTATCTAAGTTATGTAAAATTGGTGTCAAAGTTTATAGTAATACACATTATAATCAGATGTGACTCATGGTTGTGACTTAAGGGAATTAAGGGATTTGTTTCCAAGATCAGAGCAATATGAAAAAGCCCCAACTCTTCAGAGGGTAGAATAGAAGGCATATACCCTAAAGCTTATTAAAAGCTGAACTATCACAACTATTGTCACAAACTTTGGACAGAATCATCCATCTGGCTATGAGGATAAAAGGAATTCAGATACCTGGAACATCAAAGGCTGGAAGTTTTCCTGTTGATGAGCTTCCTCAGGGTACCTTTCATGTCCTTATTCCTCAGGCTATAGATGAAGGGGTTCATCATGGGTGTCACCACAGTGAATAGTACTGCACCAATTTTATCTCTGTCACCAGGGTGAGTGGATGAGGGTAAGAAATAAACCCCTACAATAGTCCCATAGAAGAGCAATACAACTGTCAGGTGAGAGGCACAGGTGGAGAAGGCTTTCCACTTTCCCTCTGTGGATGAGATTACCAGGACAGCCCTGACAATGCAGATGTAGGAGAAGAGGATGAGGGCAAAAGGGAACGTGATGACTGATAAGCCCACGATGAATAACACAAGCTCATTGATCATTGTGTCTGAGCAGGATAGTTTGAGCAGAGAGGCCAAGTCACAGAAGAAGTGTGAGAGAGTGTTGTCGTCACAGAAGCACAATTCAAGGAGCAGAAGAGTGTGTGTCAGGGCAACAATATTACTGAGGACCCATGGAATAATTGTCAGCAAAATGCAGAGCCTGGGTTGCATGATGGTTGTGTAGTTCAGAGGGTGGCAGATAGCCACAAAACGGTCATAGGCCATGACTCCCAAGAGGAAATTGTCAATGACAACAAACACAATAGAAAAGTACATCTGTGTGATGCAGCTCTCATAGGAGATGGATTGACTCTTGGTCTGAATATTCATCAGCATTTTGGGGACTGAGGTAGAAATGGAGGAAATATCAGCAAAGGATAGATTAGCAAGGAAGAGATACATTGGGGTGTGAAGGTAAGAGTCCAAGCTGATGGCCAGAATGATGAGGCCATTTCCAACCACGGTGACCAGATACATTCCAAGGAAAAGCACATAGAGGAGATTCTGCTTCTCAGTCTCATTGGAGAGTCCCAGGAGGAGGAATTCAGAGATGCTGGTTTGGTTTCCTTGATGCATATTTCTGTTGATCTGCAGAAAGGGAACACAAGGTATTCTTATCCCCACAAGGAACCCCAATGTAGTACCATTTAGTTATAGCCATTGCAGGGAGGTGGGCACTTCCTTTAGGCTGTAGGGCAATGAAGGGCGGAGAAAGATTATTTATAAAAGGAACTATGTCAGCAGTGCAGAGCTCCAGTAAATGACAGGTACTTCTCAATGAACATGTTTTAAACTCTAACACAATTCTAAATATGATTTTTATAGTGGGCTCCCGCTGTAGTTAAATGCCCCAAATTAAGATAATATTTGAGGTGTATGCCATATTCTAAAGATGCTAGATACCCGTCTCTGAAGGAATTACTTAAAAATGAACAATGTAGTTCAAAGACTTTTCCTACCATCCATCCTTATCCTTTAAATCGAAGAAGATAGAATTTTGAAGTCATTAAAGTGAAGAGCTTGGAGAAGGAGAAACAATTGAGGGTTAAGAATGCGTATAGGTATACACTCCTTCCTCCTCAACTTAGGGGGGACTCCAAAAGAACTGCTCTTGGAGAATGTGTACAAAAAGGGAGACCAGAATTTTACTTTACTCATGGCTAATTGTTGGGTGAACAAAGACAGTTTAGAGGATACATAAAGATCTAAAAATATGTTTGCCTTTCACTTCTAAATGAGAAGGCTCACTGGATCAGCCCAATATGGCAAGGATAGGGAAAAGCATGGTAGGACAATGGCATAGAATGAATATGTGATTTTCTTATAGGCCAAGTAGATGCTGCAGGGGGTTGTTGGATTCAAGCCATGTCACTGGGACTCCAACCAAGAAGCAGCCTGTTGGAGTAGAAAAGATTATAACAGTAGGAGGTCATGGAGTGGCTCTCTTAAGAAAGAAGAATCATAGAAAGATGAGGGTGAAAATTCACTATGCCCAAATGGTCTGGGCTTAACCAGAATGTAGAACTATATTTTTGAGGGACAATCTCTACTCTCACTTTCCTGTCCTGCCTGTCCCACCCACCAGCTATACTGTACAAATTTTGCTGAGTTTCTGAGGCATCTGCCTTACTGGTTAAGAGCAGCACTAAAGTTAAAAAAGCTCACCTTTGAAAGATGGTAGGATATCAAAGTGACTGGACTCTAGACTCAATAGTTTAACTTGTTGGCAAGGCAGCAGTGGAGTGACTAAGCAGCTCTTACGAGTTTTTCAGAATCAGACTCGTTTCCCAAGAATCAGAGTTAATAGTCATCATGCTGGGCTCACGTGGGACATTAGCATCTTCTAAGTCCTTTGGGATTGTATCCTCAAGGTGTTTTCCTCAAGACAAATAGTTGCTTTCACATACCAGTCTCTATGAGGTAAATGGGGAATAGACAGCTAACTCTGCTTTTTTTTTTGTTTGTTCATCTCCTGGTCCCTCTTCCTACCTGTGATTTCCTGTTTGTAACTTAGTTGGTTACTGCTCTTTGTAGAGAGTGAATTGTTGGTTGTGTGTCTTATGTTCCCAGTGAGATAGTAAGCATTTTGAGAATTCCTTCTCTGTTTACCCTCCAGTGCCTAGTTGAGGGGGAGCAATTAGTAAGTATCTCAAGAATTGAGTTAATTCCTGCAAGAGGGACAATGAGTCCCAAGAGATGCTATCTGTAATGGAAAGGGTAGGCTACGGCCTCTGTATCACTTGAATGAATGTCAGCATGGGAAGGGAATCTAGGGACCCATTGATTTAGCACTCAGTACTCTTAGTTGCAAATAAAAGAGATAAAATCTGGGCTTTTAATATTGAAAAGAAACAGATTGAAATAATATTGAGTCTTTTACAGATACATTGGGAAAGCTGGAAAAAAAGAGACCCTGAAATGGATAGGAGCAAGGGAGGCTGTATAGCCAAAGACAGAGCCCAAATCAGTACATTCCTTCTTCTAATGTTTACATATGCCTTATAATATAGTACAGTTGTTTCTCACCCAAACCAAGAGCGCTCACCCCTCCTCAGCAGGAAGCAACTTCACCTATGGACTAACTGTATAGTTATTCATTACTAATATTTAAAATAACTGGGCAATGGAGAAAAAAGAAAAAGCAAGTTTTTCTATCATCTATCCATCATCTCTCTATTATCTATCTATCTATCTATCTATCTATCTATCTATCTATCTATCTATCTATCATTTATATATCTACACAAAACTGGGAGGGAAATATGAGTGATAGAAGCCAAACCAGTGCAGTGGTTGATTGGGCTGGGGCACAATCTTGATTGGAAAAGGGCACAAGAGAACTTTCTGGGGTGATAAAAACATTTCAGTACTGAGTACAATTGTCCAAACACATCAACCTGAACCAGCTGAGATCTATGTATTTTATTGTATGTTATTTACACTTTGATTACATTATAATAGAAGCAAAACAAGCTCCCACTTTTTCTTTTTGCTTCAAATGGAATTTGAATCTATTATCACATCAGAATCAATAGAAAACATTTTCTTGCCTTATATTTTCTCCCAGATAAGTAGAGGATGAGTTGTTAAATCTTTTCTGGGATTCTGGAAGCAGATTCTGGGAGACAGAGTGGAGCCAAGGATGCTCCTACATATGATAACATTCAGAGTGAAGAGTCAGCCTCCCAGTTGCATAGGAAGTTAATCCACATTAGGCAAGAGGGAAGAGACCAGGTATGTGGCATTTACTCAGAAATAAGACCCAGGATAGAAAAAGTAAGTGGGAGGCACTTATGTATAAATACATGGATTTGCTGTCCTCATATGGGCAGGTAGGAGAGAGCTGTCGATTTAGACATTTTATGGAGCTAGGGCTTCTGAGAACTCCTTGATCATGGGGAAAAAGTAAGAAATCCTTCTTGAAGAAAACAGAAGAACTTATCTAAACTTATGTTGAGGAAGACACTGGCCGATGTGACACTATTATCTTCTTGCATATGTTATTCTCTTCTACTCTAGATAAAAAAGATTGACTCATAATTGTATGTTCACTTTCCCAATTGTCTGAACTCTTTAAAAGCAAATGTCTTGTGTTTCTGTCTATAAATTCAAGCATATAACCCAGTGTCTGACACATAAAATAGTCCCTTCTTCATCTCCAAATCACTGTATCTCAATTTTCTTCTTCTTATTCTAAATCTCTGCCCCCTTCACCATTTGAGGTTCTTGATGATGTGGTACTGTGGATTATTCAGACTCATCCCATATCCATAAAACAAATTGTCTGCCCAGGATGTGTTGTATAATCTATTTCATTCAATCATTTCCTTATCTAGCCAACTCTCTTATCTACACTTACTAGTTGTAATTAGACAACACAGACATGAACAAACACACACTTCCTATATGGTTTCTTGGTCGTCTTCAACATGTGAGAATGAGAAATTGAAATCCCTAGGAATTTTCAGGACTGCATAAATTTATGTATTCTTAAAATATTTCAACATTCTTTATACACTTTACTTATTATATGTATCTAAATTTATTTAATAACTATGAATACTAGGTGTGTTAGTATATATGAAGTATGTAGACTACAGTGAATAGCCAAATACTAGAATACATCCATGAGTGTTATTGGGTGGTATTTTAATAACTAAGCATTCAGATCTCTCAGTAAAATGAACAGCACTACACAGAACCACATGTCAAAATTTCTAATTTAAGGAGTTAAATTTGCTTCCAAAATGTATTTCTTGGAACATCACTCATAGGATTTGTATAATATCCTATGCATATAAACTTACAAACATTAATTTTATTTGTAAGAATGATTCATGTTGGCAGCAGATAGGACTGTGCACACACACTCAGAAGCAGCTACTAGCAAGACTGACTGATTAGATCGTGACTGCTCCTCTTCCAGTACTTCTCGTCCAGATTCCAGAAATGCAGACTTAACCTTTGTGTGTCATGTCTCCTGCTTTCCCCTTGACATGACTCCTCTGAACCCATTCCTCTCTGTGTTGATCATTATGCTGTAATTCATGCAGGAGAATTATAATATTTCCCCCCATTTTCTTGACTTCTCAACTATTTTTTCTCAGAATTTCTATATATATATCTCCTATCTAATAAAGAGAAAATATGCTAATTGACCTTCACACTGTCACAAAGATGGTGGCTCTCACAACCAATATGGTGGGAATATGCTAGTTGACTGCCCCACCCTCAAAGATGGTGGTGCCCACAGCCAATAAGGAAGAAATATGCTAATTGACTGCCCTACCCTTAAATATGACGGTGCCCACAGCCAATAAGGAGAGAATATGCTAATTGGCTGCCACACACTCAAAGATGGCAGTGCCCACAGACACAAGATGGAGGCTCCCAGTCCCCTCAGCCCTCCAGCCACCCAGGGCCAGCTGAGGCTTGCACTGCTGGCAGTGGCAGCAGCAGAGGTGTAATGGGGGTGTCACCTTCCCCTGATTGCTGAGTCGCCTCCCACTCCTGAGGGCTCCCAGACTGTGAGAGGGGGCAGGCTGGCTGAGGGACCCCTCCTCCAGTGCATGAATTTTCATGCACTGGGCCTCTAATCCTATATAATAAAGAGGGAATATGCAAATTGACTGTCACTCTGCCACAAAGATGGCAGTGCCCATAGCAGAGGTGGGGTTTCCGTAACACAAGATGGCTGCACCCACAGCAGAGGCCAAGTTCCCGTAATGAGCCTTTTTAAAAAATTAAATCTTTATTGTTCAGATTATTAGAGCTGTTCCTTTTTTTTTAACCACCATAGCTCCCCTCCACCTGGTTCCCCCACCCCATCCCGTGCCCTTACCCCCACCACTGTCTTCATCCATAGATGTAAGATTTTTGTCCAGTCCCTTCCCATACCCCTCACATCCCTCCCCCCTGAGAATTGTTTCAGTCCATTCCCTTTTTATGCCCTTACTTATATTCTATTCACTAGTTTATTCTGTTCATCAGATATTTCTATTGACTTAATTGTTATATTCACTGGTTGATAGATATGAATTTGTTGTCACTTGGTTGTTCATAATTTTTATTTTTACCTTTTTCTTCTTCTTCCTCTTCTTAAAGAATGCCCTTCAGCATTTCAAGTAATCCTGGTTTGGTGGTGATGTACTCCTTTAGCTTTTTCTTGTCTGTGAAGCTCTTTATCTGACCATCAATTTTACATGATAGCTTTGCTGGGTAGAGTAATCTTGGTTGTAGGTTCTTGCTATTCATCACTTTGAATATTTCTTGCCACTTTCTTCTGGCCTGCATGGTTTCTGTTGAGAAATCAGCTGACAGTCATATGGGTACTCCCTT
>PVJC01041648.1:0-15259 GCA_004026665.1 Murina feae
CCCTGTGTAAGAGAAAATGGAGCCAGCGAGAGAGTGGGCCCAGGAGGCGTGTGTGAGAGAGAAAGGGAGCAGCTCTCCTTCCCTCACTAAAGCTTCCCTCATTAAATCCTCCAGCTGCCCAGCCAGCCCACCACTGCTGTGGCTCCGATGGGCCTGGGTGGGTCGTGGGAAACACATGCACAGAGGCTTAGCAGCCTCCATGCGTGTGTGCCCCTGGACCCACCCAGGCCCATTGCAGCCCCCGGGGCGGCTGGCTGGTTCCACCCCTGCATTGGCTGCGATGGGCCTGGGTGGATTTGAAGGTTTAGCAGCCTCTGTGCGTGTGTGCCCCGGACACACCCAGTCTGATCACAGTCCCTGGGTCTGCCGGCTGTTTCTGCTTTCCCTGCGATGGGCCTGAGTGGGTCGCTCCGAGGCTTAGCAGCCTCCGAGCGGTGTGCTCCGGGACCCACAGAGGCTGATCACAGTCCCTGGGCCGACGGGCCCCGCCCCCTTAGCGATGGGCCTGAGTGGGTCCCGCGGAGGCTTAGCAGCCTCCTTCCGTGTGTGCCCGGGGACCCACCCAGGCCCATCGCAGCCTCCCTGAAGGCGCTGGTCCCACCCCCGCATTGGCTGCGATGGGCCTGGGTGGGTTGCACGGAGGCTTAGCAGCCTCCGTGTGTGTGCGCGCCCCGGGACCCACCCAGGCCGATCGCAGCCCCTCGGCTGGCTGGTCCCGCTTCCCCCGAGATGGGCCTGAGTGGGTCCCTCCGAGGCTTAGCAGCCTGCGTGCGTGTGTGCCCCGGACCCACCCAGACCAATCACAGTCCCCGGGCTGGCTGGCTGCTCCCTCCCTCGGCTGCCGCCTCTATTTGCGGCAGAGGTCTTCAGTCTGCCCAGCTAGGCCGCAGTCTGTGGCTTCTTTCTGGCTCCCAGCTCCCGCCTCTGCCATCTTGACTGGACTATTTTGCATATCTTTGCTCTGATTGGCTGGTGGGCGTGGCTTACCCTGTCCCGAAGAAACGGTTAATTTTACTATTTCACTTTTATTAGTTTAGATGGACAAATTTTTGTTTACTTTTAGAAGTAGAATGGCATCTTATTCAGTAAATACGAGATTTTGGTAAAGGACAAAAGCTTAAATTCCTGATGGGTTTCTTAAGCCCTTTTCAGGGATCATCTAAAAGTTATATTGACTTAACTTTAAGGAAGACTTCCTAGTTTTGTACCTATAGATTTATGCTAACTATAAATATTAGTTAGAATATGATTATACCACCACCTCAGGATTTTTTCTTCATGTACCACAGTAGAAATAAAAAATCATATAACAGTTTCTGAGGAGCCAAGAAGTAGAATGTAGAGTCCTCATTTAAATAGATGTTAGTTAACATTTTGCATATCAAGGAGAATTTCTACCTGTGTCCGTGTTAGGTAGGCACTAAAAATCTTGACTCTTAACTTTGGTGTTTGTAGTAGAGGGCTGGGAATAGAGTTAGGAGGTTCTGTACACTTACTTTGACAAGTATTTTGACCTCTCTTAGGGCAGTTTTTGAAATTTTCTGAGTTTTTTTGAAACTATTTCATTAAGGGAACGTAAATATATAAAACAGCTAACAGTAACGAAAGAATAGATTCCTTTGGAAGCTAACTTTTTTGAGATGAAATCGTCTTGCTTTTTCTTTTGTAAAGGTAAAATTTTTAGTGTGACCATGAAATACAAAATATATAAAATACATACCTGAAACAAAGCCTGAACCTAGCCTTGGCTGGTGTGGTTTGTTGGTTGAGTGTTGTCCCATGCACCAAAAGGTAGCCAGTTCGATTCCTGGTCAGGGCACATGCCCAGGTTGTGGGTTCAGTTGATGTTAAATTGATGTTTTCTCTCCCTCTCTTTCTTTTTCTCTAAAAAATCAGTACAAACATATATTTTAAAAAACAATGGAAAGCCTGAACCTCTCCTTCATTCTGTCCCAAAAAAAAAAAAAAAAAAAAAAAAAAATTCTATTATGAAATTAGTGCAGATATTTCTAGATAATAAAATAACTATAAAATCAGATCACATGCATGAATTTATTTTTAAAAGATATAATACAAGATGTTATTTTGGTGTTTGTATATGTAGATGTAGTCTATTTTTTTAACAGCTTAAAAAATATATATATTTTTTGATTTCAGAGGAAGAGAGAGGGGGAGAGAGAGAGAGAGAGAGAAACATCAGTGATGAGAGAGAATCATTGATGAGCTGCCTCCTGCACGCACATCCCTTACTGGGCATATGACCTGACTGAGAATTGAACCATGACTTCCTGGTTCATGCTCAACGACTGAACCCCACCAGCCAGGCATTTAACAGCCTTTTCTTTTTAAAGGTATAACTTACTATAAATATTGCTTAAAATGTACAATTTAATCATTTTAGGAAATTTAAAGAGTTGCATAAGCATTACACATTACAATTTTATTTTACTTTATTTAAAAAATATATTTTTATTGATTTCAAAGAGAAAGGGAGAGGGAGAGAGAAACATCAGTGATGAGAAAGATCATTGATTGTCTGCCTCCTGCACGCCCCCTACTTGAGATGGATCCCACAACCTGGGCATGTGCCCTTTGCTGGAATCAAACCTGGGACCCTTCAGTCTATAGTGTGCTGACACTCTGTCCACTGAGCCAAACCGGTTAGGGAACTACATTACAATTTTAGAACATTTCCATCATCCCAAAAAAGATCTCTAATGCTGTTTCACATTATTATTACTAGAGGCTTGGTGCACAAAATTTCTGCGCAGTAGGGTCCTTAGGCCTGGCCTTCCTGCCGCCTCTTCCCTCCTTTTCTCCTTCCCTTGCTCCCTCAGCGCCCTGTTGCTGCTGGTGGTTGCCCATCATGTTCCGTGCTGCCCTCTGGTGGTCAGCGCACATCATAGTGAGCGATTGAGCTGCCGTTCTCCTGGTCGAACTCCCAAGCGGACAATTTGCATATTAGCCATATATATATAATTTTTTAAATCCTCACCTGAGGATGTTTTTTAAAAATGGATTTTAGAGACAGCGAGAGAGAAACATCGATTTGAGAGCTAAACATTGATTGGTTGCCTCTCATATACACCCTGGCCAAAGTATAAGGGATGAAGCTTCAACTAAGCCATGACAGCCAGGACTCCCCTTATTATTTTTGAAGGATCTTTAAAAATCTTGGATGGTTATGCCACCATTTATTTAGCCATCCTGTTAATATTTACGTTATTAATTTTGAGATGTTAAATGAATAATTTATTGAGTCTGATTACATACACATTTTCTAAATCTTTTTTTCTCAAATTTTTATTGACTTCAGAGAGGAGGGGAGAAGGAGAGAGAGATAGAAACATCAATGATGAGAATCAGTGATCGGCTGCCTCCTGCATGCCCCCCACTGGGGATTGAGCCCGCAACCCAGGCATGTGCCATTGACCAGAATCAAACCCAGGACCCTTCAGTCCACAGGCCGATGCTTAATCAACTGAGACAAACTGTCTAGGGTCAAATCTTTTTTATTAGTTGTTTAGGATAATTGACTAAATGATGAACTGGACCAAAGGGAATGTACATTTTAAATGCTGATGTACATTGCCAAATTGCACTCCAACATGGCCTTACCATCTTATACTCTCACTAACAATGGATGAGTGTGCTTCTGGGTAGTTACATTTTATGTATGGAAAGCACATTATGAAACTTAGAGAAATCCAAAGCACAGTTTTAAAACCGTTTTAAGTGTTTTTAGAAGAATTACTCTACCCCTAGCCAGTTTGGCTCAGTAGATAAAGCGTTGGCCTGTGGACTGAAGGGCCCTGGTTTTAATTCTGGTCAACGTCACATGCCTGGTTTGTGGGGTCCGTCCCAAGTAGAGGGCGTGCAGGAGGCAGCTGATCAATGATTCTCATCATTGATGTTTCTATCTCTCCGTTCCTCTATGAAATCAATAGAAAAGTGTATGTGTGTGTGTATACTACCTGCATATGTATATGCGTGTGTGTGTATGTGTGTGTGTGTGTGTGTATATATATATATATAAAAGAATTAACTCCAATTCTTTAAGGAAAGATTTTTGTTTCAGAAGGTAAATAATATATAGTACATAGTGTAGAAAGATTTATTTGGAGAAGGGTTAACATATACTTTAGAACTCAGTCATAGTAGCTTCAATTAGGAATATCACTGTTCATGATGATCAGCAATCGCAAAATCTGAGTTGTTATAAAACCAATCTTTAAAA
Source organism: Murina feae (assembly GCA_004026665.1). Classification (NCBI taxonomy): domain Eukaryota; kingdom Metazoa; phylum Chordata; class Mammalia; order Chiroptera; family Vespertilionidae; genus Murina; species Murina feae. The sequence goes on from PVJC01041648.1 coordinate 4,238, forward strand.
AATTGTATTTTTTTAAGGGCTGTCATTAAGTAGTGTGACCTAATTGTATTTTCTCTCTTTTTTTTTTTTTACTCAGGATATATCAACCCAAGAAAGCAACATATTAGGGGCATTTTGTGATATGAATGTAAGTTTTTGCCTATTTTCATTCTCAGTTTTATGGAAAATTTTGTGGTTGGTCTCCCCCCCCCCCCCGCCCCCCATTTATGTGTTTTGAGTTTATTTTTATGTCTGATCAGTATTTTTCCAGTATTGGTAATAAAATAAAAATCATTCCTGATTTAGTTTCAAAATAACATTTTCTTTTTTCCCTCAGGATGTAGAAGTACCATTGCACTTGCTTCGTTATGTATGTTTGTTTTGTGGGAAAAATGGCCTTTCTCTCATGAAGGATTGCTTTGAATATGGAACTCCTGAAACTTTGCCATTTCTAATAGCACATGCATTTATTACAGTTGTATCTAACGTAAGTGTTTTTTGGAATTGGTTTTACCCTTGAATACAATGTCTAGATTTTAGAAACACATTTTATGTACAGAAAAGGCAAGATTTAAGTGATTTGTATGTACAATAACTTTTTTCACTATATTTTAAAAAAATTTAAGAAACCTTAAAGTATTTTTTTTTTTTTTTTTTAGAACGGGTCAAGATCTCTTTTATTTATTGTGTGTATTACCTTCTTATACTAACAAATAACCAGAATTAAAAAAAGAATTCATTAAAATCCAGAAAGCACTTCTGTAGTAAATAATAATGTTTCAGTTTCTTAGGGCAGACATGACAAAGGTGCCATAAACGGTGTGATACAAAACAATAGACATTTGTTCTTTCACGGTTCTGGAAACTAGAAGTCATAAATCAGGTGTCAGCAGTTACTTCCTTTTTTTGGAGGTTTTTTTTTTTAATTGATTTTTTTTTTTTTTTTTATAGAGAGGAAGGGAAAGGGATAGAGAGCTAGAAACATCGATGAGAGAGGAACATCAATCAGCTGCCTCCTGCACACAACCCACCCCCCCCCCCCCCCCCCCCCCCCCCCCCCCCCCCCCCCCCCCCCCCCCACCGGGGATGTGTCCACAATCAAGGCACATGCCGTTTACTGGAATCGAACCTGGAACCCTTAAGTCTGTAGGCCGACACTCCATCCACTGAGCCAAACTGGTCAGGGCTTTTTGGAGATTCTTAAGAAGTATTTGTTCCTGTCTCCCAGCATCTGGTAGTTGCTTGCAATCTTTGATGTTCCTTAGCATATATAGAGATGTATCACTGCAATCTCTGCTTCCATCTTTACATGGCTTTCTCCTCTGTGTGTTTGTATCCAAATTTCCCTCTTCTTGTAAGGACACTAGTCATTGAACTAAGGTCTACCCTAATTTCATGTCACCTCCACTTTGCTTGATCATATCTTTAAAGCCTTCTTAAAATCTTTATTATAATAAAATTAAATTTGTATAAATTAGTGAATTTAATTTAGCCATTTTCCCCTTACCTGAAATAATAAAAGGCTAATATGCAAATCGACCTAATGGTGGAACACCAGTGTCTATGATGCACACTGACCACCAGGGGGCAGATGCTCAACGCTGGAGCTTACCTTTGGTGGTCAGTGTGCTCCCATAGGGGGCGGGCCTCTCAGCCAGAATTTGAGCTCATAGCCTCTCCCACCTCTGCTGCAGTGCTATCAATTGGACATCCCCCGAGGGCTTCCAGACTGTGAGAGGGTGCAGGCCAGACTGAGGGACCTCCCCCCCCCCCCCCCCCAAGTGCACGATTTTCATTTCCCGGGCCTCTAGTCTGAAATACAGGAGAGGCAGCTATGCAAAAAAATTGATACTACTTTTCTTGCCTGTTTTTTTTTTTTTTTTTTTTAAACTGGGAAATTATCAGCAAAGAAACAACTGTTATTTTATGAAGTTAAGGTTTAAATCTGTTAGTATTCTCAGCCTATGCATTTATTTCAATCTGAAAAACTTGCTTCAGCAGTTCTTAACTAACACTGATTATGTAGCAGATTTGTCATTTTTGCACAAATATTACTCCACTACTATATGGATCCATTCTTAGTAATAATGGCTGCAGTCACAGGAGAAAAACAACAAATTTCTTTGGGTATGTTGTTTTCTTTCTTTTTCTTGGCATTTAGGTTTTCAGCAAAAGTAGCACAGGTTAGAGAAGTAGCATGTAGAGTCCTCATAAGTATTTCCCCACTGACATCCAGCGTGAGCTATGCTTGGTTTTAACTTACAGTATTCTATCTCAGCCCTAGTTCTTTGCTTGAGTTAGTCATCTCAGACATACTAAACTAACTTTTATTAAAGAATCCAATAGAGCCCTGGGATTTATTTCACTAAGAAGTATAAATGAGGCCTACTAAAGAAACCTCATGAATATATGCTTTAGAAAACAAAATATGAGAAATTAAGAGTTCTTAACCAGAAGTGCATACTTGTAGTGGTTATAGCAACATATCCAATTGACATAGTAACAGTTACAAAAATACTAATAAGGACTATTTAATCTCAGGACTTAAGCTAAAATACATTTTTACATATCTCTACACTAGACAAGGAGAGTGGGTTGACAATTCTGTCAAGTTTTAATTTCTCCATTTTTTGTCAAAACTAGCAGAATACTGCCTGCTTTTCTGCTATTATAGCAGAGCAGGGAATAGTTTTTCTATTTACTGAGTTTTTAAACATAGTAGGACTACTAGATTTACCACAAAGAGGGGGAAAGAACAAAAGTTCTAATTCTTAGAGATTTCTGACGGAAGGTATAGTATTATCTCATTTTTTTTTTCAACCTTGTTTGAAACTAGCCCACAGACTACAAGCACTGTGAGGCAAACTTCACTATTACTTTTCCTCCTTTACGCCCACCAAGATTGGTGTTCGGATCCAATGGGAAAGGGAACCAGAGGGTCAGGTTGTTTTCAACATCTAACTGTACCTTATTTTAAAACGTAGGGGCAGCAACAAGCTGGTTTCCTCTGCTATGTCATTATCAGACACTGCCTGGAAACGTGAAGGCAACCTACAGAAAAAAAGTGTGAAAGCTCTAAACCAAAAAGTTGATTCAGTATATCCACCTGCATGGACCCAGGTGGAAGGCTCCCAAGCCCAGGTCCTGAGAGATAGGAAGGGCGGGTGGCAGCTGCAGATATTGATGCCGACCTGAACTGTCAGAATCTCTCCAGTTTGCTCTTGGTTATCTTGTGGTTTTAATGACTAATGAGATTGACAACCATTTCAGAGGCATATTAGCTATTTGAATATTTTTTGAGAAGTACTGTGCAAGTCTTTTACCTGTTTTTCTTTTAAATGTATTTTTATTGATTTCAGAGAGGAAGAGAGACGGAAAGAGAGAAACATCAATTGAGAGAGAAGCATTGATCTGTTGCCTCCTGCACTTCCCCATCTGGGAATCCAGCCAGCAACCCAGGCATATGCCCTGACTGGGAATCGAACCGTGACCTCCTGGTTCATAGGTCGAAACTCAGCCACTGAACCATGCCGGCCAGGCAGTCTTTTACCTGTTTTAAAAATCAAATTGTTTGTCTGTTTCTTATTGATAGGTGGAGAATTCTTTTTATGTTTTGGATATTAGTCTTTGGTGTGACATCTGTGTATTGTTATATCTTCCACTCTGTAGTCTGAGTTTTATTCTCTTGTCTCTTTTAAGAGTTATCCATCAAACTGTGTAATTTATAAAAAAAAGTTTTATGGTTAATGTTTTATTTATGGTTGGAAAAGTCTTTCCTACCTTAAGATCATGAGATTTTTCTGTGTTCTAGAAGTTTGATTGTTTTACTTTCACATTTTAATCTATAGATCAGCTGGAGTTATTTTATGTATAGCGCGGGTAAGGGATCAAGATTTATTTTCTTTTTGATATAGACAACCACTGATCCTAACACTATAGCAAAGGCAGTATTTCTCCTTTTTTTCTATAATATCATTTTTACCATAAGTTAGGAACCTATATGTGCATGCCTCTGGGATTTCTAGCTTATTTCATTATCTATTTCTTAATCTTATGTTATTTGTGTACCACCTTAATTTCTGGAGCTTTATGAGCAGGGATTCTATCTTGTAAAGCAAGTTCTATCTCCCTGTCATTTAAAAAAAATTGAGGTATAATTGACATATAACATCATATTAATTTAGGTGTACAACATAGTGGTTTGATATTTGTGTATATTGCAAAGTGATAACCATAAAAAATCTAGTTAACACCTGACATCATTCATAGTTAGGTTTATTTTTCTTGTGATGAGAACTTTTAAGAACTATTCTCTTGGCTACTTTCAGATACAAAATACAACATTATTAAATATAGTCACTGTACATTACATCCCCATTCTCAGTCATTATTAAAGAATGTTTTATCTATTCTTGGACCTTTGCATTTGGAAGCAGAACCTAAAGTCTGTAAAGTATTCTTGGACCTTTGCATTTGGAAACAGAGCCTAAAGCCATAAACTTTTTTGTTTGCATTGAATTTGGGGAGAACTGTCATTTTTATAATATGAGTCTTCTAATTTGTAACTGTGACAAATGTGTTTTTATTAACATGTTCTTTAGTATTTCTTACAATTTCTGTTTCTGTTTACAGGTGTCATATGTCTTAGATTATTCCTAGGCATATGGTATTTCTTGATGTTGTAAAGAATATGTACATGTGTGTGTGTGTGTATGTGTGTGTATGTATGTATGTATATATATATATATATTTATATTTTTAAAATATATATATATATATTTTAAAATCTTTATTTGTTGAGAGTATATAGATGTTCATCTCCCCCCTCCCGCTTCTCCTCCTGGTTCCTGCCCCACCCCAGGCCTTTGCCACCCTATTGTTTGTGTCCATAGGTAATGCATGTAAGATCTTTGTTTAATCTCTTCTTGCCCTCCCACCCCTCTACCCTCTGAGAATTGTCAGTCTTTTCCATTTCCATGCCTCTGATTCTATTCTGTTCATTAGATTTCTTACCCATTTATTTTGACTTTTAGATTCAGTTGTTGATACGCATTTATTGCCATTCTATTTATATTTTTGATCTTTTTCTTTTTTTTCTTCTTCCTCTTCATAAAGAATACCTTTCAACATTTCATGTAATACTGGTTTAGTGGTGATGAATTCCTTTAGCTTTTCTTGTTTGTGAAGCTCTTTATCTGATCTTCAATCCTAAATGATAGCTTTGCTGGGTAGAGTAATCTTGGTTGTAGGTCCTTGCTATTCATCACTTCGACTATTTCTTGCCTGTCCCTTCTGGCATGCAATTTCTGTTGAGAAATTAGTGTTCCCTTGTAGATAACTAATTGCTTTTCTCTTGCTGCTTTTAAGATTTTCTTTTTGTCTTTTAGCCCTTAGCATTTTAATTATAATGTGTCTTGGTGTGGCCCTTTTTGGGTTCCTCTCGTTTGGAACTCTGTGCTTGCTGGACTTGTAAGTCTATTTCTTTCACCAAATAGGAGGAGATTTCTGTCATTGTTTCTTCAGATAGATTTTTAGTATCTTGCTCTTACTCTTCTTCTGACCCCTCCATCATGTGAATATTGGTATGCTTGAATTCCAGAGGCTCCTTACACTACTTTCATATTTTTGGATTCTTTTTGCTCTTTTGATTGGATGTTTTTTTGCTTCCTCATATTTCATATCATTGGTTAGTTTCTCAGAATCCTCTGTCTATTCTTCAGTCAGTGAATGCTTAATTTCTGACTGATCCTTTTTCCATGTCTTTGGCATTCTCACTAAGATCCTGGTAAGTCTCAGTAAGTCCCTTGAAGGTCTCATGAAGATTCTTGAGTAACTTTATAACTGTGCTTTAGAACTCTGTATCTAGCAGTTTGCTCTCTTCCATTTCTTTCATTTGTGACATGTTTTTTTCTCTCTGAATTTTGTCTGCTTCCCTATGTTTCTATGTTATGAGTAGAGCTACTGTGTCTCCTATAGTAGAGTGGCCTTGGTTAGTAGATGTCCAATGGGATCCGGTGGCTTAGCCTCCCCAGTTACCTGAGCTGGGCACTCTGCACCCCTTTGTGGTCTGTGCGCACAGTCTTGTTGTAGTTGAGGCTTGATTGCTGTTGGTGTCACTTTGAGGAATTGAACTCCAGGCCAATTGGCTTTGAGGACCAGCTGTGGCTACAGTGGGAAAGCTGCTGTGCAGGAGACACCCCTATTGAGCAGGATGTGCTTCATTGGGGCTTTGGTGCTCACTGAGTCTGCCTCTTGGATGTGTTGCTTATGGATGTGTAGAGCTGTAATTTGGTATGGTCTGATGATGACCACTGAGTGCACTTGGCTGTTGGGTCTCCAGGGAGGTGCAAAGTCAGCCACTGCCTGAGGGAACCTGGCAGGAGCTACAGGAGATACGCAGATTCCTCCTATTTGTATTGGGATTGGAAGTGCCCAGGTAAGGCCCAGCTGTGAAGCAAGGTAGGCTGGTGCTAGTGCTGGGTCTTGGGCCTTTTATTGATAGGTTTGGGGCACCTTGAGAGATTTGAGAGATTTTAGCAAAGTGAGATTTGAGAGATTTTAGCAAAGTCTGAAGCCTGAGTGAGGACAGTTCATTTGTATGCAAAAGCAGCTACACACAGTTTGGGTGGGGCTGCAAATTGGATAGGGCGAGGTCTCAGGGAATCACCAGGGCAGAGCAAATAGAAATGGCTGCTAGTCAGCCTTGCTGATCTGGGAGGTCCCAGCACAGAAACAAAGACCCCTGCAAGCACCTTGGTCTGGGACAATACGATAATCCAGTTCCTCCTCCTATGTCTCTAGGTCCCCCAGAGCCTCGCCCTAGCACTGGAGCTAAGAGGAAGTGGAACCTTGTAAGTTCAGTTCATCTGGTGGCCTTTTAAGAGGAACAGCTGAGTCACCAGCAGCCTACTTGTAACTGAGCCCCAATCCCTAATTCTCTGCTCTGTAGAGACCATCTCCCTCCAGATTAAAAAAGCAGCACTGGTTTAGCATCTCTGCCCCTTCTACCAGTTTCATTGTGCTTTCTCCTTTACTTCTCTAGTTGTGGGGCTTCATTCAGCCAGCTTTCAGGTGGTTCTGGATGATGGTTATTCTGTATTTTAGTTGTAATTTTGATGTGGTTGTGGGAGGCGGTGAGTACAGATGTTTTCCTATGTCGTCATCTTGGTTCTTAAAGAGAATATTTTTGAAAACTGTAATTACTCTTTGTTCTTGGTATAGAAGAAATATACATATATATGTAATACAGTTTTTGTGTGTATATATGTGTATATATATTGATTTATTTACTTGTATTAACTTCTTAAGCAGCAATCTTGCTAAAATAATTCCAAGAAACGTTTATCTGAAAATTATTTTGGATTTTCTACTTATGTAATCATATTATCTCAAAGTAATCTTGATTTTATTTTTTCCATTTATTTAGTTTCTTGCTAATTGCACCGCGTAGGCCCATCAATTCAAGTTGAATTGAAGGCATTCTTGTTTTGATCCTGGTCTTAGGAGAAAAAGTTTTTACATTTCAACGTTAGTATAGTATTTACTATAGAACTTATGTAGGCATCTGATTAGATTAGAGTGAAATCATACATTCTGCATTTGCAAATTTGTTTTTCATTTATATCCCTTAACTAGGCTTAGTATCATAGTTTCTTGTGAGATGCTTTGCTTAGGATTTTTGTTCTTATATTTAAATCATTATGAGAATAAAACTATAAGCATATTAGATTTAGAAATGGATTGGAATATCGTGCAGAAAAAAGGAAACATTTTATATTTTAGGCTGTGGTAACAGGAAAAGCTTAATTCATAAATGATTATTTATATTGTAATCAACGTGTGACTCCATAAAAAGTGTATATATTATCATTGATCTTAGAGGAAGGGAGAAAGAGAGATAGAGATACATCGATGTAAGAGAGAAACAACGATCAATTGCCTCCCACATGCACCTCAAAATTGGGTTTCAAACCTGCAACCTGTGTATGTGCCCTGACTGTGAATTGAACCTACCACCTTTTGGTGTATGGGATGATACTCCCACCAACTCACTGGCCAGAGCTAAGTATATTTGTTTTAAATGGATATGGAAGTGACTAGAAATCAGAGGTAATTTGATATTTTTTAGAAGGAATGGTAAGATGGTTTATTAGAAAACTAATTTAGTGCTGTAGTATTTGGGTTGCTGCAATATTATTTGAACAATTTCAGCAAGAAGCTAATAATTTTTCAGATTTTATGTTTGTGTGTATGTATGTATGTATATATAAATATATGTGTGTGTATGTATACATACATATATAAAATTAAATCCAAACCCCTATAATATATATAAAATGTATATAGGTTAAATTAATTACTTGATAATGTGTATTATATTATTTCTTATCCTTTTCAAAATAGATAAAAGTATGTAGTTTAGATGCAACAAAATTCTAAATGCTCTTGTTTTTAATTAAAGTGAAATACACTTGTATTCATATATTATACATTAATACCATCTTTGTGTTTCTTTATAGATTAGAATATGGCTACATATTCCTGCTGTCATGCAGCACATTATCCCTTTTAGGACCTATGTTATCAGGTATGTTTATGAAATCTTATCTTCCTGATTATCAATGTACATTTAAACAATTTATGACATAGTACAGAATCATATTGTTTTAAAATCCTTTGTTTTTACATTCTTTAGAGAAAATTTTTATTCTCAGTTTGGTGTGTAGTATTTTTTATGCATATGTAGGTTTATATTTAACTAGGGGCCTGGTGCACGAAATTTGTGCCCAGGGGAGGTTGGGAGTCCCTCAGCCCAGCCTGCCCCCTCTGATAGTCTGGGACCCCTCAGAGGATGTCCTACTGATGGCCAGAGTCTGGCAGGTGCCGTGTGTGTGTGTGTGTGTGTGTGTGTGTGTGTGTGTGTGTGTGTCTGCCTGCTGGAGGCCTACCCGCAGTCACCCCATGGAGGCTTGGAGCAGGCACCCCTCTGTGTTGATCTCTCAGGCTCCTGGCCTTTCCTGCATGTTGTTGTCTCCCTTGAGCTGTGGCCAGGGCTGGGTGCAGCCTGCTGGCCCTGCTTGCCTGCTCACAGATCACCCCAGCGGGAGGAGGCTCCGCTGGGGGCTGCCTGAGGGCCACATGTTAGTTCTCCTGCTCCAGATAGATAGATCACTGGCAGCAGGGAGCAAGTCCCTCTGGCGGTGGGGAGCATGCCTCTCTGGGGGCTGCCCTCGGGTGGCCTGTGCGTTTGCTCTTCTGCTTCCCGATTGCTGGCGGCGGTCCTGGGGGCTGCTCTCAGGTGGCCTGCGCTTTCGCTCTCCTGCTTCCCGATCGCTGGCCACGGGGAGCAAGCCCCTCCGGGGGCTGCCCTCGAGTGGGTGGCCCATGCTTTCGCTCTACTGCTCCCCGATCACTGGCAGCAGGGAGCATGCCCCCCTGAGGGTTGCCCTTTGGTGGCCCTCATGTTGGCTCTCCTGTTTCCCATCACCACAGCGGCCAGGAGAAGGCTCCCCTGGGGTCTACGCTCTGGCCGCCATTACATTTGCTCTCCTGCTCCTGATCACCTCTACTGCCAGGAGCAGGCAGGCTGCCCCAGGGTTGTGCTTGCCTGCTCAGGGCAGTGAGACCTGTTCACGTTTGCCGAGGTAATGCCTGTTGGGCTCACATTGCCAGGGTGATGTGGCCAGCGTCCTGCCCCACCGCTATGGGCGCCTCCATCTTTGTCTCGGAGTGACAGTTAATTCTCATATTACTCGTTTATTAGATGTTTGCTTTTAAAGCCATTTCTGTGAGACTTTTAAACATGGTATGTAAAAAGAATTAAATAGTTTACTAATGGTTACATGGAATTCCACTATATTCAGTAAACAAATTATGCTAAGTATTATGTTCTAAGCACTGGGGATGTAAACAGAAGAAAATATTTTTTTGTGCAGCTATGTACAAAATGAATAAATAAATGACATAGTTCATCAGATAATGATTAGCCTTAGAGAAAAATAACAGCAAAGGTGGATTGAGAGTTCTAGAGGGTGGGTCACAATTTTAATTATGGGAATAGAGAAAGTCTCATGGAGGAGAAAGTGACAGTTGAGTTTTGTAAGCCTCAGCCTAGGAAGGAAATATATGAAGAGAATAAAGAAGAATTGTATTGGTTAGACTTAAGAGTATGAACTGTTAAGAGTTCTAAGATTGTATTTCTTAAAAATATAAGTTCTTTATACTTTTTTTATTCATTCGCAAATAATTGGGTATTTAATAATGTTTCATTGATGTTTGAGTTGTTGGAGAAAGTGTCAGAAAATTAAACAGATAGTGATGAATGTTACACTAGTAAGATAACATGCTAGAGAGGGAATATGAGGCCTTTCTTAAAGTTGACATCTGAAGAACATGAATCATCTAATCAGATGATACTTAGGATATATTCCAGATAGAAGGAATGTAAGGGCATGGGCTTTGAAGTTGGAAAGAATATGACATATTAAAGAAACTAGAAGTACTGCTGTGGAGCATAGTGTGTATGGGAGTATAATTATGATTTGAGATTGAATAAGTGGGGATAGATTATTTATGACCTTTAAACCATTGTAGGAGTTAGATATAATTTTAGCAGTGGGAATCTATTGAAGGGTTTTAAGCAGATGAGTCAGAATGTTTTTTAATAGATTATTTTGAAGAAGACAGAGATGTCCACACTCACCACTTTTATTAAACACTAGAGGCCCGGTGCATGAAATTCGTGTGAGGTAGGGGTGTCCCCTCAGCCCAGTCTGCACCCTCTCCAATCTGGGACCCCTTGGGGGAAGTCCGACTGCCGGTTTAGGGGACCAGGCCTAAACCGGCAGTCGGACATCCCTCTTACAATCCAGGACCGCTGGCTCCTAACTGCTCACCTGCCTGCCTGATCACCCCTAAGCGCCTCTGCCTGCTGACCTGATCCCCCCTAGCTGTCCCCCCTGCTGGCTTGGTTGCCCCTCATGGCACCCACTGCCAGTCTGGTTGTCCCGAACTGTCCCCCCATTCCACCTCCCCACCCCCCCC
>PVJC01041649.1:0-15248 GCA_004026665.1 Murina feae
CAATTGTTTCATTATAGAAGCCACGAGGTGAGGCAGAGGAGGCTTCCTTAGTAAAAGGCCTCGCCTTAAAGGAACAGCATCAATTATAGAAGATAAACAAACCCCAGCCCTTAAAGGAACAGCATCAATTATAGGAGATAAACCCCAGAAACCTGCGTCCAGCCAGCCTTGCTGGGACATTGGGTCAGTGGGAGCTGTGGGCAGCTTTAAAGCCCCTCACCCAGGCTGGTCAGGCACGCCAGCAGGTGGACATCCCCCGAGGGGTCCCAGACTGTGAGAGGGCACAGGCCGGGCTGAGGGACCTCCCGAGTGCACAGAGCGGCTGCAGGGCGGAACAGCACAGGACCCAGGACCGGTGCGTGGGAAACAGGCGGCAGGGTTGGAGGGCACCGGGAAGCGGGTAAGAGGCGACAGGGGGTCGGCGGCCTGCTTGGTAGGCTTCCCAGGCCCTTTGTGGGGCATCGGGGAGCGGGTAAGAGGCGGCAGGGGGTCGGCATGAACCCTGACTTGGAATCAAACCATGACCTCCTGGTTCATAGATCGATGCTAAACCTGTGAGCCATGCCAACCGGGCAGCAAATGTTTTCTTAAAGGGCTAGGTGGCAAATATTTTGCCAAGAGGCAAAAATCGAGGATATTATATAGGTACTTAGATAACCATTTTAAATGTGACCATTTCAAAATGTGAACATTCCTAGCTCACTAGCGGGCTGGATTTGGCCCACTAGCCATTGTTTGCTGGCCCCTGAGCTAGGGTGAAATTAAATTTTTATTAATAAGCCCTAACCAGTTTGTCTCAGTGGATAGAGCGTTGACCTGCGGACTCAAGGGTCCCAGGTTCGATTCTGGTCAAGGGCATGTACCTTGGTTGCGGGCACATCCCCAGTGGGGAGTGTGCGAGAGGCAGCTGATCGATGTTTCTCTCTCATCGATGTTTCTAACTCTCTATCCCTCTCCCCTCCTCTCTGTAAAAAATCAGTAAAATATATATATATATATATATATTTTTTTTTTTTTTTTTTTTTTTTTTTTAAAGAACTAGTCTCTAGACAATATTAGATGTCTGATTCCATGGGGTCCTGAGCCTTTAAAAAAAAAAAGAAAAAAATTTTTATTAATAAAAAGACTCAGGAATATGTGTTCCACCACCACAAGTTAGGCTTTATGAGGGTAAGAATCATGATTTTCTTGTGCACTATTTCCCAGGACCTATCATAGTAACTAGCCAGGAACAAGTACTCAGTAAATATTTGCTGTTTGGTTTGGCTTGAACATGAATTATACAAGTAGGCAACACTAGGAAGTGGTGTGAGCCTTTCCTAAGATCCCTTTATCTGTAATAGAAACATAACTGAGATTTGAATGAAAAAATATTTCAGTATTGCCACAATTTGCAGGAGTGGGGGATGGTAGTAGGCACTATAATGGTAATACAAGTAAGGATCTGTGTAGTGCTTAGTATGTCAGGCACTGATCTAAGTGTTTAAGAATATTAACACATTTAGTCTTGAAAAAATTATCCTCATTTTACAGTTGAGAACATTGAGGCACAGAGAGGCTTAGGAAATAGCAGAACTGGAATTCAGACCCTGGCCTCAGACTTATTCCTCACCATTAAGTTTTTACTGCCTCTCATATAGGTCAAAGGCAATATGTGGTTATTTTTATTCATGGCTACTAGTAGAGTGGAAAACTTAGTTAGAAAGCTATCTTTGCTGAGTTCTCTGGTTTATTTTCTTTGTTTTTCCCATGTTTTTGCCTCAGGTGGCCGAACACATCATCATCAAGCAAACCCGCATCCCAGAGCCAAGCAGCTAAAGGGGTCAATTTTGAATCAGATGAGGTAATAAAGTAATATTGTTAAATTTTAATTTGGAACTGCTCATAAAATTTAAACAAGGACTGCTAAGTTAATTGCTGGAAATTACTTTAAAAAATAATTTCATTGGTAACTTTCTTTGAAGTATAGTTAGTAATTGAGTCAATAGGTAGCATCTGTTGAATGCTCATCATGTAAATTCCTCAGATGTACAAGGCCTGCAGATTTTTAAAATATTTTACTCTCTCAGCTCTTATTTCATTTGCCTCATTAACAATAGGATCAGAATAGTTTTTTCAATTTCTGTCATTCATATTTAGAAAAATGATATCCTGAAAGATTGTTGTTGTTTTTGATCCCTCACACGAAAAAATTTTTTTTCCCAATTGCTTTTCAGAGAGAGAAGGAGGGAGGGAGGAAAGGAGAGAGAGAGAGAGAGAGAGAGAGAGAGAGAGAGAGAGAGAGAGAGAGAGAGATGAAAGAGACATATTGACTAGTTGCCTCCCACACTCACCCAACTAGAGTAGAGAGTGAAACTGAAACCCAGGTAAGTGCCCTTGACCAGAATCAAACCTGAGACCCTTTGATGTTGGGCCACTGCTTCAACCACTGAACAATACTGACCAGGACCTGAAAGCTTTTAATGTTACTTTAATAGAAATTTATTAAGTACCCACTATATGCTGCTCACATTTCATATATGAGATGGTACAGAGTAGTGATTTTCTTGTCACAGAGATGTTCAGATATTGACTGACATGCCAGGTAGCAGGATATAGTGGGGAAGAAACTCCAATTCCAGATATTTCTAGGCTAGAAAAATATAAAATCGATTTAACTTAAATGAGAAAGGAAAGGAAGAGGTAGAATCAGGACTTTGTTTCTGATTATTTGTTTCAGCTAAATTGAATGAAAGCTACATGACTGGCGGAGCTGGCCTTTCCCTTCCCTCCAGGGCTGCCATTTGAGTGGCCTTTGCTCCTTTTTGTTGAATTGTTTAAAGGTGCTGCTCTAAGCCTACCAGCCCTTTTATTTATTTATTTTTAGTTGTGGTAAAAACACTTAACCTAGATCTTTACCATCTTAACCATTTTTAGGAGTTCAGTTCACTGGTGTTGACATTTTCACATTGTGGTGCAGCAGGTCTCCAGAACCCAATCATCTTCCCAAACTGAACATCTCTGCCCATTGAATAACTCCCCATTTCCCCCAACCCCAGCCCCTGGCAGCCAGCATTCTGCTTTCCATCTCTATGAATTTGATTAATTTAGATAGACAATTTATAAGTGGAATCATACAGTATTTTTCCTTCTTGTGACTGCTTACTTGAGTATAATGTTCTCTAAGTTCATGCCTATTGTAGCATGTGAGTCCTTTTTATTTTGAGCTTCCACTAATGCTATCATGTTCCCTGTATCCCAGCCACAGCTTAGAAACTGAGGAGACTTACCAAATTCAGGCTTCAGAAAGAAACTGCAGCTTGAACTCAGACTGCCAATAAAAGCTAACATGTTGCCTCCAGGAAGAAAGGGAGAGGTTGTTGACTGCTTTGTTATCTCAAAGCAGCTAGAAATACCTGTGGTTATCTGTTACAGTTTAAAAATGTATATAGTTCATGCTAACTGCAAAGAAGAATTATTAGGAAATACTCTATTAAACTTCAACTTGAATTTATCTCTGGTTTATTAATAAGTTCTGCCTTTGATAGTAGAAGAAATGAATCAATAAGTGAAAGTGAAATTTTATTTCTCAAGGCACCTATTTCTCACCAGAGATAGCTAACTTAACTAACATTTGAGTGTGTTAATACCACCAACAAAGCCTAACATCAAATAATTACTTTTTTAAGTCAATGTCTTAAAAGAGAAAAATAAAAAATTTGTGAAAAATAATGCTTTTTTATGAATATTTAATTGTAGAATAATAATCAATTAAATGTTATCATCAAATTACATAGCTTGTCTTATCTGAGGTTTGCTAGTTTTCATTCTCTTTAATTAAATTCTTGGTTAGCCTCTGATATTCCTCTCTATTCTTATGAGGCATCTAATCTTGCAGGCCAGCAGCATGGAACTTTTTGAAAGTGAAATACTCTATCAATTTCTTTTTGCAAAAAAGATTTGAAAGATTACTTTGCTAGGTTTTTTCCTTGCATCGGTCTGAGAGGAGCTGTTTATTTCTAGCGCTAAATGAGTAATGAGAAATAACAATCACAGCTACTTCTGAGTGAGGTGATGTGGCTTTATTATTTTTCAGACTGACATTTTTCAAAACATCGACGACTCCAATAAGAAAATATAAATGAAAAATGCCTATTCAAAAGCCAAGTAGAATTGACTTGAGGAGTAGTTCTTTATCTGGCTTGCTTATATTTATTATCTTTTATTAAGGTCAGTAGCTGAGAGAAATGTAATATGGTCAATATTGTAGGTATATTGTAGGTATGTATGCACACATATACCAGGATAAATATTTATTCTTAATGCTAAGGGTAATTGCACTTATTTCAGCAGTTAAACCACTAGTAAGGAAGGGAGGAAGAGAAAACATAAACTGGTACATTATTCATATTTATAAAAGAAATAGAAAAATTAAAATCCACCTCAAGTGAAAGGAGAAAATTGCTCTTACTGGTATTGGTTTGCCATAAGAACTTCTGTCTTGTCTCAGCGAAGTGTGCAGTCATCACTAAAATAACATTTGTATGTCATTTCAGGACGACGATGATGATCCTTTTATGAACATTAGTGCTTTAAGAAACAGAAGATAATATATTTAATGGCCCTTTGAAGTTTTCAAGATTCAGGAAAAAATCAAAATGTTACAAGCTAAGAATTTACCGTTGAAGATTTTTAAAGTATTGCTGTTAACTAAAGAATTTGAAAGAGATATACTTAACAGAGAAACTAATGTATGAGAATTTCAATTTTTGAGTATCATTTCCTGAAGTGGCTCCATTACTTGAGAAACATCCCAGCTCAAGGACATATAATATAGCCTTGTTTACCTTCATTTTTTATTCTGATTGTTAACATTACCTGGAGAATCTCTATAAAATTTAGACTGTTATTTTCCTAACATATATTAGTGTATGTCTTAATATTAGTGTATGTCTTAGTGAGAACATTACTTAAATATTAATCTTGAATAAGGATTAAAATAAATATGCCATTACTCATTTCTGCTTCACAGTCAGACTATGTTAGTCTTTTAATCCAGTTACATTTAGCCACAGTTGAGAAAAAGCTTATAAAATTTAACCTCTTTATAATTTTAACAATTTCTAGAGATTCTGGATCTGCTGAAGGTGAAACAGTCTATGTGAAACTGTGCTGAGCTTGCTGTTTTTTTACTGAGTGTGTTTTCTTTCTAATGTTGTGGTAGTGTTAGCCACGGGGACTTTGAATGGTTCAGAAGTACCTTATACCTTGACTAATTAGATAGAAGTTAGTATTAAGTAATAGAACAATCAGCCAGGATTACAGACTTTTTAATTTCAGTTGTAGCAAAGATTTTAGAAGATTGTGTTCCCCTTGAGTGGTAGCAGTTTTCTCCATTATTTTCCATTCTTTATGGTTCTCTCTCTTTCTGTATCTCTTTCATCTGTTTCTAGGAGGAAAAGAAACTGTTAAAAGGCCACTGAAAGTATTCCTTCTCTTCACCTGTGAGGCATCTATAGTTAAAGACTCCTGTGGAAGTTGTAGATGGCAGTACAGCAGCCTGACATTTCGTCCCATGCAGAAACAAACCCTTGCCTGAGCAGTATCCATGTTCATTGGCATAGTCAGACCTGGAATGTGTCAATTATAAAAGAACATTTGCATAGTGGCTGCCTTTCTATTATGCCTCCGAAATGGCCTAGATAAAGAATTGTGATGCAGCACTCTAATAGGTTTCTTTAAAAACGTTTTCTCTACCTAACTTGAGCATGAGGATTATTTTAGCAGGCATCATTAAGACAGCGGGAGGCATTGGGAAATATTCGCAGGCACCTCTCTCCACATCTTGGATATTCCAAGTGTTTGAATGAAGCCAAGGTGAAATGGGTGTAAAGTGAGCTCTTATGGCATCTCTGCAGCTCAGGAGAGTTGCTCTCCATGTTGGAATGGACACTAGTTGGGATGGCAGACCCCTATCCAGGCCAGCATCTACTACTGGCTTTTCTCGCTTGCCTCTGAGACATGTTTGGGTGAGGGTCATCATGAGGGAGGTGGCCACTGAAGCATCCTGACCGGGTCCTGGGGAAAAAGAAGGCTGTCTCCCTGTCTTAAAACTTCTTCTGCAGTGTGAAAGGCACGAGATGTGATGCAGTTAGTTCCGGAGAAAAGTGGTAAGACAGCTGAGAGGTGAAATTCCCTTGAATTAGTCACTAGTTAGCGTGTCACTTGCTGGAAATAGGGTAAATAAAACATGAGAGAAAAACTGTTGATTAACTATTGTTGCACAGTTAAATATGCCATATATCCTTGATGTTCTGTATCGATAGGGTCCGATCTAGGGGCCTGGGGACAGTTCAGACATGTTAGTACAGGTGTGTGGAGGTGATTCCAGATGATTGGGGAGCATGAGCAATCGCTCTTGGAGGCAAAGAGCAGTGATGAAAACGTTCTTCCATCATTTACCAGAGAACATATCTCTTTCTGGTTTTTTGTTCTCTATCATAAAAATACAATAGTGCGTTCACAAGGTTATGGATGCACCGTGGTTTTAGGAAATATAACTGGTACTTAGAAAATTCAAGCATATAGGAATATAATTTTTTAATTCAGATACATACACATTTTCTAAATTTTTTAAATTCCAAAATACAATAACAGAAATCATGTGGTTTAACAAATAATTGTAAAGTGAGCTCTTATGGCATCTCTGCAGCTCAGGAGATGGGGTACCAGTGTGTGGAAGCTGGCTGAGGGAGCTCTCTAAGTAAGTGCCTCGACTTCTGTAATTCAGAAGCTCTTTCTTTTGCCACAAGGAAGTGTTTCCAACCGTTAGATGGCAGATTGAAGATGCAACTGCAAATCTAAAATTTTTAAAAAGTGGTTTTGCAATAAATTTGGGACTTATGCAATAATACTCTCTCTATGCAGTAATACCAAAACTTACCTTCTAATCTTATATGTACACTAGGGGCCCGGTGCGCAAAAATTTGTGCACTTGGTGGGGGGGGGGGAGTCCCTCAGTCCGGCCTGTGCCCTCTCGCAGTCTGGGACCCCTCAGGGGATATCCACCTGCTGGTATGCCTGGCCAGCCTGGGTGAGGGGCTGATGGCTGTTTGCAGGCTGGCCAAGCCCCCCAGTGGGGACCCTCACCCCATTGGGATGTGGCCAGCCTGGGTGAGGGGTTGAGGGCCGTTTTCAGGATGCCCACAGCTCCCATTGACGCTACGTCCCAGCAAGGCTGGCTAGAATCAGGTTTCTGGGATTTATTTATCTTCTATAATTGAAAGTTTGTTGCCTTAAGTGGAGGCCTAGGCAGGCAATGAAGCCTTCTGTTTGCTTCAGCTCTGTGGCTTCTATAATTGAAACATTGTTGCCTTGAGCAGAGGTCCAGCCAGCCTAGGCAGGCAGTTGCGATGGAAGCCTCCTATTTGCTCTAGCTCCGTGGCTGCGGGCCTCCATCTTGTCTGGGTTAATTTGCATACAGCTGCTCTGATTGGCTTGGAGGCGTGGCTTGGCGGGGGCGTGGCTTAGGTGTCTCAGAGTGATGGGTAATTTGCATATTACTCTTTTATTAGATTTTTATTAGATTGGATTGCTTTATCTGTTTTACCCGGCTCAGTCTGTTACTAAGGGAATTGCTGGTTTGATCAATTTCACATATTATAAAATAGGTTCAAGAAGAAAATGTTTTGTTTTAATAAAGAGAAAGACTTGTATTAGAAAAGCTGAATTAAAAAGTCTCCCATTGTAAAAAATTTTTTCTGTTGAAATGTACTATATTTAAAGATATCTTTCCCCCAGTGTAATCTGATGTCTTTTTTCATGTCTATCATATATTTAATTCATAGTATTTTGTGGCATATTTAAAGCTATCCTTAACAGTATTATAAGGTTTTATAGAATAAAGATTTGGGTTTTTGAGCCTAGAGAGCTTCCACGTTGAATGAAAAATGTACACATTTCATCATTTGCTTACACATTCCCTGCTAATATCTTTGAACTTCATGTTTATTAGCTAGATCTGAAAATACTCGGATTGTAGTTGATCTCTGAGAGCCAGTTCAGATTGCATGCAATTGCCATGGATAATATTTGTGTATCTTTGCCATGACTGATCACTAAACTTGATTTTAGTTGCTTTTATTTATTTCGTTGTTGTTAATCTTCACCTGAGGATATTTTTTCCATTGATTTTTAGAGAGAGTAGAAAGGAAGAAGAGAGGTGTGAGAGAGAAACATCCAGGGCAGGGATCGAATCTGTAACCCAGGTACATACATGCTCTTGACCTGAAATTAAACCTGCAACATTTTGGTGGGTCGATACTCTAACCACTGACCAACATCAGCCAGGGCTGATTTTCGTTGCTTTTAAATTGTAAGGGCAGTATGTATTCTTCAAAATTTACACATTGAAGTATGCATCAAAACATGGATATTTCCCTGTAACCTCTCCCCAGAAATAACCCCTCAAAGATTAAGTAAATATTTCTCCAGTTACTTTTGGCATGCCTATGAACAAAATAGGACTTAATTTAATTGTTGAATTAGAACCCCAAATTGTATAGTCAAATATTTTAGTCCGCATATCAAGGTGTGTATGTTCACCTTCCTGTTTATCTTGACATTCTCATTTTTCCACATCAGCTTTTGATTGCACTGTCCTTGTCTGTCTTGAGGAGTAATTACACTGCTTTCCAATGTGTAATTTCAAAGTTATCACTCAATTTGGGTCAAATAGAAGAATATTTAATCTGTGTGCCTTGATGTCAGAAGTAATAGAGTGATTTCCAAAGGGCTCTTAGCCATTGACTGCTCATAATAGTTGATTAGCTGAAACAGATGTAGTGGCTACTGAGCTGGTTGGCCTGGCCCCACTCTTGCCTCCAAAGCCACTGCAGTGCCGATGATTCTGTGCAGATGCCCTTATCACACTGTGCCTGTTTAATTTCAAGGGTTTTGTTTACGATATTAAGTATCCTTATCACATTGTGCCTGTTTAATTTCAAGGGTTTTGTTTACGATATTTAAACATCAGCCTTTTCTCCACTATAAGCTGATACATGTAACTCCAGTCACCCTATTAATGCATGTGAACTGACTGTTCACATGCACTAATAAGGTGTGTTTGGACGTGGACCAAATTGCTAGAGGCAGAAAGCCATTGCTTAATAGAATGAGAGGCTCAGCTGCATTGCTGTTGGTCCTATGATAGTGTTGAAATGGGGCTCATGAAATTAAGGCATCCTTTTGACATTCATTAAAATGTCTTACCATAAATCCTGAAATCAATCTATCCATCCATCGTTAGATGTATCTGAAAGCCCAATTTTGATTTCTAAGTTTTATTAGTAGTGCTTTAAAACATCCTGTTTTTTAAATTTTAAATTTTGAAATAATACTGAATTTATGGAAAATTTGCAAGAATAATAGAATTCCTTTTGCTGGAATTCACCAATTTTTAACATTTTGTCATTTAAAAATTATCCTCTTTCTATGTGTGCATATGTTACATACATATTCATATGCACACATATATAATTTTTCAATCTTTTGAGAGTACATTGCAAAGGGCAATTAATGCTCTTTTACCCCTTAATACTTCAGCATGTATTCTCTAGGAATAGGATATTATCTTACATAATATCAGTATGGTTATCAATTTCTGAAAGTTTAACATTGATTTAATACTGTAATCTACAGTCCATAGTCCAGTTTTGTCAGTTGTCCCAGGAATTTCTTACACAGCATGTTTCTCCCTCTAGTCTAGGATTTAGTTATACTGTTGGAACATGTAGAAAATTAATATGCTTCCAGCAATCTGATGCAGCAAAACCATTCAAGATGTGTGCTCAGATCTTACTCCCTTCTCCATCCTTTCACTCCTTTCTGCTCCACTGGGCTGTCTCTTCATAGACCTCCAGCACAGGTTTAAATATAGAGCCTGTATCGTGTTTTACTGTCGGATAGGACTAAGCACCCCTCATAATTTTGCGTTTTCAGTGTTTTCCTAGCTGTTTTTTTATGCTTGCTCTTCCAAATGAACTTCAGGATCAGTTTCCTAGCTCCAGCAACGAAAAAGCTTATTGGGATGGCATTAAAGGTACAAATTAGCAAGAACTGACATAAGGCTGCCCTGTCTAAGAACAAAGGCTGTCTTGACATTTATTCAAGTCTGTTTTGTCTTTCAGAAATGTTATAATGTGTTTTTCATAGAGGTTTTGAACATCTTTCGAATTTAACCTTAAGTGATTTGTCTTTTATGTTGCTACTGTGATTAGAGTTTTTCTCTTCCATTAGGTCTTTTAATTGGTTATTATTTTTACATATGGAAGCTATTTTTGCACATTTCATTTTATATTCTCCTAACTGAATTCTGTTGTCTAAATTTGTTTTATCTTTGATGCTCTAGGATTTTCTAGGTATAATTTCATGTTACCCACCAGTAAAAATATTTTTACTTCTTTTCAATTCTTATGTCTTTAATTCTTAATTTTAATGAAGTCCAGTTTATTAATGATTAATGTTTTGTGACCTATTTGAAAAAATCATTTTTCCATCCTAAGATCATAAAGAAATTCTTCTGTGTTATCTTCCAGAAGCTCATCTGATTGGCCTTTCACAGTGAACTCTACATCGCTTTGGGCATTGATTTTTATTTGTGGTGTGAGATGGGAATTTTGTTTCATCCTGTTTCGTATGGAGATGCGCTTGTCCATCAATATTCGGTGAAGTGACTGTCCTTTTCCCCTGTTCTGCCATTCATTCATATTCATTCTCTCTCCCTCTCTCTCTCTCTCTCTCTCTCTCTCTCTCTCTCTCTCTCTCTCTCTCTCTCTCTCTTTCTCTCTCTCTTTCTCTCTCTCCAGAGCTTTAAGGCAATGTATTGAGAGCAGTTTTTGTGTATCCCAAGGGTGCTGAGCTTTTCTCCATCATTGGCAGGTGTTATAGCTGGTGGTTCCTTTGTTGCTACTGGCCGGTAGGCCAAACTGCAAGGACCACGTTAGCCACGGGCAGCAATAAAATCTCCATTATCATCTCACAAGGTGCTGATGTTCTGTCCATCATATTCACCCGCCCGGTTTCAGTGCAGTCTCTCACCTGTCCCTACACCAGGTTGGCAAGGTCATTATCTCATTTTGTTCATTCAGCTCATTTCCAATCTCTTGCTCCATTTGTCTTTGGTAACTTATGATGGAAGGAAGGGCATTGAGGCCTGTGTCCTTGGATGATTTTCTGCTGCTGTTGCCAGATTTCATCAAACCCAAGCCTCTGTTCTCTGGCTCCTCAAAGAGCACGGGGTTAGGTACACCTCGCTTTACTCCTCCTGTCATCAGGCTGGACCGTGGTTGTATTTTCACCATTTCTTTCATACTGGTTTCGTTGTTGCATTTTCTCAGCAACCTCTTGTGCCATTTGGCAAGTGGAATCATAATGTGGAGAACCCTGGTCTCCAGCAGAGGGAGGGCAGAGTGGACTAGAGGTCTGTGAGGAGACACTGGAGTTTGTGGCTCTATTGAGAGAGCTGAAGGGCCAGCTGCCAGGATCCCTGTGCTGAGTCCCTCTCCCACACCACAGACACCTTCTTTCTTGCAAGGCTATCATAATCACTTATTAAAATAGAGACCACATACATACAGATGTGGTTTTGGACTCTTTAGTCTACTCCATTGCTCTATTTGGAATGAATTACTATAGGTTTATAATGAGCCTTTTTATCATAACTTTTTCTTTTTTAAGGGTGGCTTAGTAATTCTTGGCTCTACAAATTTTCAAGTAAATTTGATAATTATATTTACTGCTGTGACCTAATACAAGGTTTATCAAAAATAACTGCCTAGTTTCAGTTTGGTTATAATTCTTAACTATTTTCAGTTGTAGTTGATTTACTTTACACCTGATTTCATTATTTACAATTACCAAGATATGAAAGCAACTTAAATGCCTGTCAGTGCACGATTGTGGTATGTATATGCAATGGAATATTACTTGCACATAAAGAATGAAGTCTTATCATTTGTGACAACATGGATGGAGCTAGAAGTTATTATGCAAAGTGAAATAAGTCGGAGAAAGACAAATACCATATAATTTCATTTATATGTGGAATCTAAAGAAAAAAATAAGACAGAAACAGACTCATAGATACAGAGAACAAACTGATGGTTTCCAGATGAAAAAAACTGAAGGGATTAAGACGTACAAATTGGTAGTTATAAAATAGTCGCAGGAATGTGAAATACAGGGAATATAGTCAATAATATTGTAATCTATATATATAAAAGCCTAAGTGACCATTCAACTGGTAGCTATGATGTGCACTGATCACCAGGGGGCAGATGCTCAATGCACAGGCATGGAAACATGGAACAGACTGATGAATCTCAGAGGGAAGTGGGGAGGAGAGGGCAAGAAGAGATTAACAACCAAAAATCTTATATGCATACTAGAGGCCCAGTGCATGGATTTGTGCACTGGTGAGATCCCTTGGCCTGGCCTTCGGGGATCAGGCTGAAACTGGCAGTCCAACATTCCCTGAGGGGTTCTGGATTACAAGAGGGCACAGGCGATGGCAAGGGACCCCACTGGTGCACCAGGCCTCTAGTATTGTAGTAATTGTGTATGGTGCTAGTTAGGGTATACTGGACTTATTGAGTGAATCACTGTAAATTATTTAAATTTATATCTACCATCGTGTACACCTGAATCTAATATAAACTAATATTGAATGTCAGCTGTAATTGAAAAAAAAACACCAAAAAACTGAAACTTGCTTGAGATTGGGAAGATACTTTCTCCTTGCTAGAATCTTTCCATTTCTTACCTGAAATGTTATCAACCTCCTTTTCTTGGCTTAAAGTTCCTTTGCCCATTTGTGACATAGTCCATTCAAGGGAGGGTAATGTTTCTTATGCCCCCTCTCACACCCACCATCCCTCCCTCTAACCTATTTAAAGTGCATGCTATCTTTTTCCTTCCTCTGTTGAAACCTTGCCTACATTTATAAAA
This sequence comes from Murina feae, assembly GCA_004026665.1. Classification (NCBI taxonomy): domain Eukaryota; kingdom Metazoa; phylum Chordata; class Mammalia; order Chiroptera; family Vespertilionidae; genus Murina; species Murina feae. The sequence goes on from PVJC01041649.1 coordinate 12,985, forward strand.
CACCCAATGCAGTTTTCTTCCCGTTCTGATTCTCTTACCCAGCCCTGTCTCCCCACCCACTACTTTCCTTCCAGGTCCCTGACACAGCCATTTCCTTGTATTCTGCGGGGGACCTTTCTCATCAGATGCAGCTGATGCTATAAAGAGAATGAGGAGCCCAGCTGGTGTGGCTCAGTAGTTGAGCATCAACCTATGAACCAGAAGGTCACAGTTGACCCTTGCTCAGGGCAAATGCCTGGGTTGCAGTCTTGATCCCCAATGAGGGGTGTGCAGGTGGGAGTTATTGAATGATTCTTTCTCATCATTGATATTTCTGTTTCTTCCTCTCTGAAATCAGTAAAAATATATTTAAAATAAAGGTTTCTTTCAATGATTTTTAGGGAGTGAGGAAAGGAGGAAAATGAAGACAACTGTTTTTTGAATTGCTATTCTATGCCAGGCTAAGGGTGTGTGTGTGTGTATGTGTGTATGAAATCATTATTTAATTCTCAGGACAACACTGCAGAGTAGGCATTTTTCATATAGGTAAGGAGTAAGCATAAGCTCACACAGCTAATAAATGGTAGAGCTAAGATTGAAATCAAATTCCATCTGAATCCAAATTGCCTTCTTCATCACCACACTGTCTCCCCAAACCAAGGCATGCCCTGACTTACAAGTAAAAATGTTAGCCTCTGATCCTTATGACTCGTTAAACAGGGACCGTACAGAAAAGCAAGACCAAGTTCAAGGCAGAATGTGAGCTGGGTTTAAAGTTGGTGACGGGCCCAGGCAGTGTGAACCCTAGAGGAGGACTCTCCTTTGGAGAGAAACATTTCAGAGGCCTCCAGGGATTCGTACTAAACCATGAGTGGTAAATACGGGTGAGCCAGTGACCAAACACTTGAGAATATTGAAAATGTAAATGGCTTCTAATTGGATTAGATAAAATCTAATAGATGATAGACTGAGAATGGACTCACACTGGGATTCTCAGGATTGATTTAGTACGTTTACTGTGTCCACCAATCAAAAATCTATTTAATAGTGATTTCCCACAGGAAGCTTTTCTATTTTTTGGGTTTTTTTTCCCTAAATCACATTTACTAGTTTTTTTCTCATAAAAAAAATTCTAGAAAACCCCCCAAATACTAAGCAGCATAAAGGAAAAGTATTTATGAATATAGTTACTTTGTTCCTTTAAGACAAATTATTACATGTGAACCTTTTGGACATAGAGTGTGATCATATTTAAAGAGTTAATAAAAATTGACAAATTGCCTTGTGTGGCTAAAAGACATGAATTGAAAAAAATGACATACTGGGAATGCAAACAGCTAATAAACCAAAGATATTATTAGTAATTAATTAAACTATCAAAATAGAATATTTTATTCATTAAATATTTTTTAATTTTCACTTAATTATTCACATATATTTATATTAGATAGAGTATATTTGATTACAGTTAGTGATTTGCTATATCATTTCTTTTTAGGTCAATGAAATTGAAAATTGTAATTCAGTATTGAGTGCCAGCTATGTATGAGGCACTAAGCAAATCTAAACTAATAAAAGCGAAATAGCCTCACTCATCTATGGATAATAATAACCATTATAAACTGGTGAACAAAAATAGATTCAGAGGCAGAGCTACATCAAACAGACTGTCAAATTACAGCAACAAGGACAGGGACGTTGGGGGGGAGGGGGTAACAGATCAGCCAAGGGACTTTTGTGTGAGCATTTAAGCATAACCAATGGACACAAAACACTGGGGGGTAGGGGAGGCTGGGGGTAGGGCAGGGGGAAAAAGAGACATATGTACTAATCTTTGTAAAGCTTTATGTAATTTTAAAAAATGTAAAAAAAGTTAAAAAAAATTCTAGAATAAAAAAAAGCGAAATAGTAAAATTAACCGTTTCTCCAAGACGGGTAAGCCATACCCACCAGCCAATCAGAGTGGCTGTATGCAAATTAGCCCAGCCAACATGGAGGCCGCCACTCACGGACCTGAGTAAACGGCTGTTTCCATTGCGGGAGGAGCGAAAGTGAAGCTGCGCCCGCTCCGCTCAGCTACGATTAAACTGGCTCTAGCGAAACACACCTTTGAAACAATGTAACAATCATAGAATCCTCGGGAGCTGAAGGAAAGAGCAGCCCGGGCCTAACCAGTAAAAGTAAACTGTTTCATTATAAACACTGCGAGGTGAGGCAGAGGAGGCTTCGTTAGTTAGAAGGCCGCCTTAAAGGAACAGTGTATCAATTATAGAAGATAACCCCAG
>PVJC01041650.1:0-15264 GCA_004026665.1 Murina feae
CGGTGGGTGTGAGCACATTCAAGTCCCGGGGTTTGAGATTATGGGTCCGAGGCGGTTTCTTCCCTTCCATCACTGGGAGGTCCATCTTGGGGGGCTTGAAGGTGGCTGGATCTTCGGCCATGCGGGTGGCCTGCATGCGCATCAGTTCCATTGGAGAAGGCTTCTGGGCACCTCTGTAGGGCTGGGTGGCAACGCCTCCTGCAAAAGGAACCAAAGCAAATGATTTGAAAAGCAACTCTTGCCACACAGGTAAATGCCACGCATGCTTTCTCTCCCGGGGAGCTGGCTCACCCGAATCAGACTTCTGGAGGGATCTTGGTCCAAAGAGGCTCCATTTATCTGCCAAGTTTCTGTCTTTATCCCCGCTGCCAGAATCCATGGTGTTAAAATGTGGGCCAGGTAAGGCTGTGGAAGAGCCCGAAGAGAACCAGCCTCTGGCAGAGAAAGAATAAAACAGCCTAATAGATCCTCTTCCTCGCCCTCGAGAAGTGCCTTGCGCAAAGAGCCTAGGAACTGTCAGCTCCCCCTTCTCTCAGAAACACAGGCTTCAGGCCCACGTTTGCACATGCACCGCTGCTCGGAAGGGTCACGGCCAGGGCTCACCTTGGCTTCTGCTTAGGGGAGGAGTGGGGGGTGCTGCTGGGGGTGGACTGGTCAGAGGCCGGGAGCTTCTCTTCCCTCGCTATCTCTCCACTCTGTAGTTTTAGTGTCTGTTCAGATGGGTAAGAAGAGAGACGTGAGCCAAGTTTGGGTATAAGCATCCTGGCCCATACCAACTTCAGCAAAAGGAAAATATTAATAGGCGGAATCATTTTGGATTATAGAACAGATATTTCTTTTAAAAGAAATCCATCTTTTTTAAAAAGGACTAACTCTACAACACATCTTAAACATTTCTGCACTAAATACCACATTTAATTTTCCAACCTAATCCAGCCAGTAAGTGCATGAGCCAGAACTCAAGCTGCAGGCCTTCTGTGCCGTCTAAGTATGGCCTTGAACTCTTCCCTTATTGCCTCTCCTGCCACAGACAACCTGCCACGCCAGGTTCTCGGAGCCATGATGCCAGCATGCTACTCCTCCAGCTGCCTGCTTCCTCTGTGCTGCGTGCCCATCTGAACCTTTTCCCTCCTGTAACCAGCCACCCTGGGTTCCTTCCACATTGTAAACATACCGCTAACAGACAGACAAGCGGCTGCCGGGGGAGAGAGAAGTCTACTTCCCAGATCTTCCAGGTCGAGGCTCCCTGACTGCCTCTGTGCTCCATGTCTGGTGCGCCAATGCCGAGCCCCAACCACATCCAAGCCAATGCTCCTGCCTGAATTTCCTCAAACTCTCCACGGCAACTTACGCAAGCGGCACCTCAGCTGGCCTCGTGTTCTAGTGCTATGGCCAAGATGCAGAAAATGGCCCAAAGGCAACTCTGCCATTATGCAGGGCGAATTGCTCAATTGGAACTCAGACACGGATCCTGGAAAGTTCTCCGAATCAGAGACCACGTGCCCCTCTCCAGAAGCATCTGTCTTGTCTGAAAGCTTACACTAGCCAGCCCAACTCTGATCCCTCACAGCAGTGGTTTTTATACCTGGCATGCAAACATCATCTGGGATGCTCATTACAAAATGCGACAGTCCTCAAGGTCCTACAACCCTCCCACAGGCCACTAGCTGCACCTCACTCTACCGTATACATACTGTGGGCATGATCCTCCTTTGAGGCCTTCAAGAGCCAGGGTCCCTGACAACTTCGGAATATGGGAGAAACACCAACAAAAAATAGGACATCAGGAGACTTGAGCTCAGTGCTATGAGGGGTTAAATACATGAACTTGGATGCCAGTCTCTTTATTGATAGGACATGGACAACAGTTTCTACCTTAAAGGATTAACACAAAGACCAAGTGGATGGGAGTGCCTCAGAAATCATCACGCACTGTTAAGTATAGAGTGGTGTTCCCTGAACTAAAGTCATTTGAAATTATTTCATTCATACAACTATTTGGTCATTATTAACCTTACCAAAAATTAGTCTTCATTCCAATTTTAGAATGAAGAGCAAAACATCCCAATTCTGCATTTGCTTTTAATTTTTTAAACACAGAGCATGCCATTCTTTCCAGCGAGTGTCATGCCCGCGGATGTTGCGTCCATTGCTCTGGTACACGAAATGACCCACACTGCCTTTACTGTTCCTGATGTGCTCACACACACACACCACACGCATGAACAGAAGCTCCTCACGTCCTCCTGACCAGGCACCCTCACTTCATAGACAGATAAGCAGAACCTTCCGGGGTAAGAGCTCTGGACCTTATGGCTCCTCGTGCCACCGCAGGTGAGCGCACACAGCCCCACATTCCTCACCTCTTCTCTTTGCATCATTCCCCGCACGCCTACTTCACTGAGCTGGTAACTTCTAAACCACAGGCACATCTCACACTTGCGTGATGACGGTGTTGTTTTTATCAAACAACAAAACAAGCTTTGTCCAATGAGCTTACGTGGAGTGCTTCTGCCACTCGAAGGTACTTGGTCTCCTCGGTGGTAAGGCCCTTGTGAGGTGTGTAGCCAGCATCTCTCAGCCCTGCCTGTTGCTCAAAACGCTGAATGCTCTCCTGGGTCTGTTCTGGGAACAGAGGAGATGACAGTCATGCCCACCCGCTCTCCCATTACAAACGTGGGGGCAGAGAGCACAGGTATCGGCTCTTCTCCCCAGAAGCAAGGGGCCACACGGGCCACCCGAGGAGGTTTCCCCAGACCAGCAGTAATTCCGAACCTCACAGGAAGGTTCGAGAACCAGAGGGAGCCTTCCCTCACACCAAGATAAAGAACAGAAACCTCCAGGGAAACTGCTTACCTTCCTATTCGTACACTGACATTCCCTTTGTGTTTAGAAAGGCAACATGGAGAAGCCAGCTGGCATTCTCCAAATACAGTTTCCTAAGAGGCTCACCGCCCTCATGACCCACCCCACACAAGGATCTTCACTAAAGAGAAATGGGCCACATTTTGCCTAGATGGCACCAAGGTATCAATTCAATTCAAACCAGAGAACGTGCCTTCAACTAGTCAAGGTCTACTGAGCCAATGTTTCTCGTGTGTCAAAGTGCCCCTCATGGCGCCTGGCACAGCAGACAGACACATGTGACTAACTTACACTGTAAGCAATAAGTCAATTATGGGAGCATTTGAGACCCTGCTTCCAGGTATATGTTGTCAGTTTGGCTCAAATAAAGACATAAAATTTCTCTAAAAAAATATGCAAATAAGTCAGTGATCTGATGGAATGAGTGACAGCTGAGTGTTTTGCTTACTCTGGATATGACCTAATACAGCCCATGCATAGGACCGTGGCAGCTGTGGACCAGAAGTCCAGAGCCCAGAGTCCTTTATGACTCAGTCCTTCCCCTTCAAAGGAATTATTTTATTTCTATCAGAAATAGAAGCTCGGGAAAAAATCTAAATGTACGAAGCTGTTTTACTGTCTTACTAAGTAGTTACCTGAAAATTTAAAAGGTGGGGAAGGATTTAACGCATGATAGTACATGAACACCAGTACTTTGAACACAGCTATTTTTTAACAATGTAAGACTATGGCAACATCCAAAGAAGTTCATGGCAGTATTAACTGGATGAAAGATATGACGACTACAGCTGCAATCGTGTAAAAATATGCACACAGTGGAAGTGAACCGAGTATCAGCGTGACAGCAGCACCCTGGGGAGCTAGGAGAAGGGGACCAAGCCTTCCTTCTAGCACAGCCAGCACATTCTCCAGCTTGCACAGTACAAGCAGTGGTTGCTGATCCAAGTGGCGTGTGTCCATGTGAATGAGAGGACGTCCAAGGGCAGTTTGGACTTTTGGTTCTTGGGCGAATTCTCGAGTAACTGCGCGAATAAACGATGCCTCCCGGAGCAGAGAAACAAGGACTTCAGACTTCAAAAACTGAGCCAACGAGACTCGCCCTGCCCCTGGCAGAGGCTGCTGCTGACAAGCAGAACTGTGTATCTAATGATTAATTGTTAACCTCCCACAGCAGAACCAAAGTTAAAAAAAACAACAACTCCCTGTTGCCAGTCTCATTAGGACAAATCACACATCCTTAAAAATAAAGAAGCTGAGGCAACAAACCTGCCTCAAGGTTCAGAAAGGGGAACATCTTTGAACCAGTTAATTAAAAAAAAAAAAATACAAGGCAGGTGGGACCCTCCTCCACCTGCCAGTCAAACTTAAGTCACTGGCCCCAGGCCATTCTGATGGACTTGGGCAAACAAGACGATATCAGCAGAGCAGCAGGAACACACCTACTTCAACTGGGATGCCTAGTATTCGGCAAATCTTCACCTCAATGGAGCTTCACTGGTGAGCTCGCACCTGTCAGGCAGTCAGGACAGAACCCCATGCACTCTTCCTCTTCCCAAACCTCTTCCACTCTATTCTGAGCGTGCGGAGCGCTTACTTGTGATCAGAGAACTCATGATGACACGGGTGGCTTTAGCCTTCACCACTGGGACCTTGTCCATATTGTCAGTGGCCGATGACAGGGTCATGGCAGGGGAGGAGACACTGGCTTCTCCTTCCTCCACCTGTGCAAGAGAGGTAAGGAGGCACTTGAGCAGAGCAGGCGGGTCACACCTAAACTTTTCCCCTTTGGGGAAGAAGTCACTGAAACACCTGGAATCTGATACATGAGGAAATGTTTGAAGGAAGGTGTTTATTTTTTTGTCTCTCCCTGATTAAACATCATCCATAGTGACAAGAGATAAGGACATATAAATAGCTTGAATTTATAAAAGTGGGAAAGCCAGAATGTGAAGCTGAGGTCTCCTACTTTCTAGCCCGTGTCTGTCCAATAGGCTACTAGGACCCACTACTGCTCCCCGGCCATGTACCAGGCACTACGCTGGCTTTGGCTTAACTCATCGCTGCATTCACTCAGTGTTGTCAGACTTCAGAGCATCAGGATTCCCTGGCTTAACAGATCACTGGGCCCCACCCCACAGTAGGCCTGGGTGGGGCTCAAGAACTCATGTTTCTAACAAATTCCCAAGTGACGCTGATGCTGCTGGTCCCCAAGACCACAATATGCGGACCACAGCTTTAACAGTTCGAGGAATGGTCTTTTAAAACAAACCAAAAAAAGCCAGGCCAGTGTGGCTTAGTGGTTGATCATCAACCTATGAACCAGGAGGTCATGGGTTTGATTCCCAGTCAGGGCATATGCCCAGGCTGCAGGCCCGATTCCCAATAGGGGGTGTGCAGCAAGCAGCCGATGAATAAGTCTCTCTTATCATTGATATTTCTCTCTCTCCCTCTCCCTTCCTCTCTGAAATCAATAGAAACATTTAAAAATACAACAAACCAAAAAACTCTATGTAGCTCCTAATCTTTAACGTGAGAGCCAAGAGCTTGCCGCCGCCTGTCACTCCAGCCCTGACGCCATGCTCAGGAGGAGCAGGGAGAAGATTGGGTTTATTCTTTGTTCTCTGCTTCCCTAAAGGAACTAAGAAAGACAGAAAGGAGGGGAGAAGTATGACAAGTGTGTCCTTGTTCCAAAACGGGGATTATAATTTACAGCTGTGACCTCACTGGAGTAGAACGTGATCCTCCGCTTCCTTACTTGGAAGATGTGGGATAAGCAGGCCGGATGAAAGAATGCATGTGATGAGTCCAGCTGTGCTGCCCTTTAAGAGCAGCTGTTCCAAACTGCAGCTGTTCCAGCTGGGGCACCACAGCAAATGGGAAGCCCGTTCTCTGCCTTGGCAAGCAGCAGCCTTTACACATGGAGGGTGTGCCGCCCTTGGGAGCACTGGCAGAGCCCCGGTTACCAGAGGCTCCAGTCCCTGGAGGCCACTGCTGTCACTCACTGGAGGCAGGCTGCCAGGGTCCTGCTCACCAGGACTGCCAGTCCTTTCTACACGGACATTTACTCCTAGCAGCTAACTGGGTCAGACATCGGCACATAATGGACGGGGAATTTCCCCCAGAGCTGCAGGGGAAGCTTGTGATGAAAGGAGTCCCCTGTTCTGAGAGCTTAAGGGAAGGGGTGAGGAGGACCCATTAGAAAGGCATCAAATACAGCTCTACCGAGTCCAAGTTAGGCTGGGAGCCAGGAGTCAGAGTGTGCCCTGCACACCTAATATGTGTCAGATCTTTCCATCTTCTTTTATTTAATCCCACTACACCTCCATGGCAAAAGCATTCCTATCTCTCAAGTGGAGACACTCATTCAGGCGTGAGGCTCTGTGCCCAAGGTCATTGCTAATATATAGACTATTATAGGATTCATACCCAGGTCTGTTATAGCAAACTAAGGGCCCAGTGCACAAACTCGTGTACCTTGAAAGGAACTGTGGGCCTAGAGGCTGTGATGGGCACAGGGGCGGGTCTCAGCCCGTCCTCCGCGCTCCCGCCTGGCCCCTCTCACTCCCACCCACCCCACCACCTGTCCCCTGTCTGCCTGCAGCCCTGCTCCCCACTGCTGCTGCTCCCACAACTGATGGCATCAGCCCCAATTGCTCTGTGCCTTCAGCAGGTGGGCGTGGCAGCTGCTGCCCCAATCACCCCTCAGGAGCAGGGGGAGGTGGAGAAGCCCTCAGGGGTGATCAGGGCTGGCAGCCGCCACCTGCACCTGCTGATGGCGATGAGTGATAGGGGCTGGCACCAGGCACGGGCAGCAGGTGTGAGCAGTGGCACTGGCAGTGGGTGCGAGTAGGGCTGTCTCTGGCATTGGGTGCAAGAGGTGGTTGCCAGCCCCGATTGCCCCTTAGGAGCAGGGCAAGGTGGAGAAGCCCTGAGGGGTGACTGGGGCTGGCAGCTGCAGCTTGCACCCAGATGGCGCCAAAGAATTTTCAGCAGCCACCAGAGACTCGCCCGATGACAGCGACCAGCACCCCACCCTGGTCTGGAGCCCCTGCTCACCTGCTTCACCATCCCACCAGGGCTGACACCTGCCATGTTTTTCACACGCCCCTGGTGGTCAGCGCATGTCATAGCAACCAGTTCAGTTGTCCCACCATTCAGTCTATTCACATATTTTATTATATAGGATGCTCACTATGTACTTCTTGTCAGGCCCTGAGCTGTCACACAGCTCAAAGTTCAGTGAAACTAGCTGTAGATTAAATGGCCTCAGCTGAACTTGGCAGGCCTTGTTTATGCAGGCAACAGAACCGAACCAGAAGTAACAGCGGCAGCCCCCACAGGCAGGAAGCACAGGCTTCAGTAACTCGCCTGCAACGAGCACAAGAACCCCCGAAGCCTGCACAGAGGGGCTGTGAGAGCAGGTCGCAGTGAGACGAGGCATGTAGTGTTTGGGAGTGCGAGCAAGGCCAGAGGAAGAAGGCAGCTCTTACATGGGAAAGGCACCTGTGGCAGGAGGAGGAGCATGACAAAAAAAGTACAGCACATGTTCAGGAAAGAGCCAACTGTTTCCCCCCAGTCACGCCATGAACATTATCTGGCATCTGCTTCACACCAGGTCCTCTGCTTGATTTTGCAGGTAGAGCCCTGCAGAGCTAATGGAAGGTGGCAAGTAACGTAGGGCTTGTGATGGGCCTGCGGTACAGTGGCGCGGTGACAGCCTTATCAGGAGGAAAGTCCTCGCAGAAGAGATGTCTGCGTTAAGACTGTAAGGACACCACTTGTCAGGCGTGGGGGGGAGCAGAGAGAAGAGGGAGGAGAACAGGATGGGATGCAAACATTCCAGGCAATGGAAGCAAAGACTTAGGCATCCAGTGCCCTGGTGAGTGCAAGAAACCTTGGGCGACTTGCATGGTCAGAGCACTGTGGGGAGCAGCAGACAGGAGGGGTCATGCAGAGCCAGAGCACGGAGCCAGCCTTTTTAATGCTATAGCAAATGAGATGATGTGGACAGAGGAGGCTCAGGTAGGAGAACACATGGCCATTCTAGTTTGAATTAAAAAGAAAAAAAGGCCCACCAACTCCAGCTGAGGCCCAGAAAACACACACAGGGACTGGTGGCAGCCAGATCCTGAGGGAGCTGGAGCCATGGAGGCTTCCGGAGCTGAGGAAGGAAAATGAAAGGCTGGGCTTGCCAGAAGCAGTCGGCAGGGTCAGGTACCTTGGCGAGGTGCTGGTACTTGCGCTCTGGAATCACTGGCTTCCAGGGGAGGCTGCCCATGTCCGATGGAGGAGGAGTCATGGGCGTAGGGTCCTCCAGGGCATCATCATAGCTGAATGCCCGGCGGCACATCCCGATGGGCAGGGACATCTTGCCTAGAGGCCCACTAGGCTCAAGAGCTAAGAACAGAGACACCTGTCAGGGTGGGTTCAGCGACCGAGCATGCTAACAGCTTTAAACGCATCTGTAGGCAGGCAACTCTGGGACCCTCACTCTGGGACACAGCAAGAAAAGCTTGTCTGGAACAGCGAATCCATCCGAGGAAAGCAATCTGTAGCACTAATCCCTGCCTTTATGCCTGGCACCTGGATTCTCCTCTTGACCCTCTCAGCAGCCCTAATCCATTTACTTAGTTTAAACAACCTGAGCAAGGTCACACACTTCCACGGGCAGTAAGTCATCAAAGTCCAATCCTCTCATTTCAAAGCTTGTGTTCTTATGTCTGCCCCACAGCACTACCAACGCTCTCAACTCATCGAGGCTGAGGCTGTGACGTTCTTATTCCCATTTTACAGATGAGAAAAGTGATTTGCTCCAATTCACACAGCAAGCAGCCAGCTGGGGCTCGATTGCAAACCCTCTGCCTTTCCTACCACACTAAAGAAAACAAGAGCACGGTGACAAGAAATGGTTAAAATACGCTGCCCAGCGCCACCACACGCTCCAAGCGCTCTGCAGGATTTAAGCATCAGCGCAACTGCCAGCCCAGAAACTGCTGACAACCATGCTACACTCATAAGTGCTGCCAGCTGATCCTGCCCTTCACATGTGGGACCTGACTGACTGAAAGCCCCTGGTGACACAGGTGCCCGTCTCACAGCTCTGCCAGCAGGAGGCAAAGTTCACTGGGTGTTTGTTTCACGAAGAACTAATGTCCACATCCTGCCTTCACGTGACATTTTCCTGTTGCTAAAATTATACAATCACTCTCCAAAACATCAGCCTGTGTGGCACTAAGTCCAAAACAAGCAAAAAGACGTCATTTAAACAGCAAGGGAACCAAGTAGCTACCATTATTATTGCTATTAAATCAATAATAATTACTAATAAATCCCTAAAAACAGAAAGAGGATTAGTGGCCAAGAGCTGGTGTGGGTTAGAGAGTGGGGGAGGAATGGCTTTGAGGTTTTCTTTTTGGGGTGATGAAGATGTTCTGAAATTAGATAATGGCCACAGTTACACAAAACACTAAATTATTCACTTTAAGTGGGTGAATTTGATGGTATGTGAATTACCTCAGTAAAATTAGCCAATAATAATCACCAAACAGGCACTTACATCCCTCATCTTACCTTATTCTCATCAGATAGTCTTCCCATTTTCCAGTTCAGGAAACTGAGGCACAGATCTTAGTGACACCCAGCTGGCAAGTGTGGGTGAGGCTAGAACATAGACCTAAGCCAGCGCTCACTCTACATGCAACACTCCATGCTCCCCACACTCCAAAGCAGTCACATGAAAAGTGCAGCACTATGGTCTGGGATGGTCACAGCAGAATTTATGCTGATCACGAGAGCAATGAAAGACAAACTGAAACGCAAGCTGATGAGGTCGAAACTAGAGAGGATCAATATGCAGTCATGGGAAGATTTCTATTACTCCTCTGAATTTGGGAGCTATTTCAAAAACATCTTAAGACTTCTCCCAACAGCCTTCCTAAAGGTAATGATAAAGTCAGCTAATATTTACTAAGAAACATCCTATGAGACTCCAATATCTTCTGGGCATTAAACGCATATTCATCACTAATTCTGACACATTTTCACATATTTTGTTTAACCTTTACCGCAGCCCTAAGGGACAGGCACTATCATCTATACTTCACTGATTACCTAAAATTGAGTGATTCAAATCCTGATTACAAAATCACTGCCCCTCCCACTAAAACAGTCCAAGATGGGACCAACGACTTCAGTAACCCAGAAATGATTGCCATAAAGAGACGCACAACTCATGAAATGACTACTGCCTTTCCAGTTAGATTTTGGGTTCATTATCTTATTAACTACCCAGCCAGGTAGTTAATTAGTTAACAGGATAATGTTATTATCTACCAGGCTGGGTAGTTAATAAGATAATATTTAAGTGATGCCAATGTATTAAATCTAAATACTCTACTGGCGACCAAGAGAAACCATCAATATGTGGTTCATGTTGAGGACAAAACATGATTTCACCAAGAAGAACTGACTTTACCAAAAATAATTAAGTTTACCAGGCACTTCTGATGGTCTCGAAGCCATTGAAAGACTGGATCCGGGTACTTTTTCTATATAGATTTCAGAGCTGAGTCCCTGCCACCTAATAAAAATAACAAAAGGCATTTTCTTACAGTGAACACCAAAGAACAGCTCCAGCGCTGTGCTTTTGACAGGCACACAAAGCGTTGTATGGCTTGTTTACAACGCTGACACACACACACACAAATGAGCAAATGGGTGAGCAACATGCCAAGGCAAGAAAAAAAAAAGATAATGGCAACGGTCTCACCACACCTGCGGCGGCTCTGAACAGGACAGAAACACTACACCTGGTGGAAAGGTCGCCTTACCCGAGTGAAATGACGTTTACGCTGCCAGATAGAGATTAATGAAGAACATTGTCCAGCGGCTGCACATGAGCTAAGTTGCTTGGGGAGACTCCTTCCATTCCAAAGGTTCTAAGAACAACAAGCAAAGAACATTGGGCCAGCCCGTCAGCACCTGCCAAACAGCCTCCTAAACATCCAGGGGTTCCCCGACCTGGCAAAGGGTGAGAAGTCTGGTTTTGTTTGGTTTCAAGTTAGTTACGGCCCAGGGTTCCGCCAATAACTTGAGCCACAGCAAGGGAGTAGGAAGCACAGAGGGTCCATTCAATTCTTCGTTGCTACCGCCGGCGAATATTTATATGGGTTCTTGTACAACACTTATCTTGTGTTGGAACCCTTGCAGGAATCCCACAAATAGGCACTATTTATCACCAATTTACAGAAGAAGAAAAGTGATGAGAAAACAAAATCAGGAGAGAAGTGATTTGTCCTGGGTCACAGGTAAGCGGCCCATCCGCAAGACAGGTAGTGCCACGCCGGTTCCCGGGCACGCAGGTACTCGCTTTCCCCCTTGCTACGCGGCCCCTTCGTCCCCACGGAGCGCAGAGGCAAAGCCCGTTCGTTCTTCCTTCAAGGGCACCCAGAAGCCCGCGTCCAGCCACCCTCCGGGTCGGGGGCGTTCGGAGCAGACACCGCTGCTCTTCCCGCCCCCCGCCCCGGCGGGGCTCCCGCATCTCCGACCCAGGGCACACGGCAAGGTCTCCGGGATCTGCAGGGCCAGGTCTGACTCAGCCCCTCTCCACCCAGCGAGCAGGGCGAGACCGCGGAGGTTGGGCCCGGGCCTGGCAGGCGGCGGCGGAGGGAGGCTTCAGAGGTGACGGCGGGGGCGGGGGAGAGGGGCGGAGGGGGACCCGGGCAAGTGCTGTCGGAGGGAACAGAGGCGAGGCACCGCGGGAAACAGCGCCTGGGGAGGGGAGAGGAAGACCCGAGCCTGGTGGGAGGGGCGGGAGCGCGCCCCCCAGGCCCCGCGGAGGATGGAGCCCTGGGCAGGGCCCGGCCCCCCTACATACCTGCTTTGCCGCCGCGGAGCTGCCCACAGCCGGTGCTCCGGCACTAAACAGGCTCCGAGGATCCACGTCTCTCTAGAGGTCGTGCCGCAGTCGGGATCCGAGCCATGGCGTGAGCGTTGTGGTGTCAAACGCGACTTAAAAGCCTCGGGAACAGACCAGGGAGCTTTAAGATGCCGGCTGGGCCGCCGCCTTCGTGATAAAGCCTCCCGAGCCGCTCAAATCACGCGAGACTTGGCCCGGAAGATACTCTGAGCATGCTGGGAGTTGTAGTCCATGGTCGGAAAAGACCCCAGGATCCCGCTGCTCTTCAAAGAAAAAAAATGAGCAAGGACCCTCTTCCAGCAAGAGCTGGGTTAGTCAGGGTTCATACTGATAGCAAAACCAAAAAAGGGGGCAAACCCCACTCGCCTGCCCTAGACAAGATGGCCCGAATGTCATTTCCCTGTTAAAACACCAGCGAAAGAGTTAAAACACGCTAGAAGAGATGCCCTCTCAAAGGTAACAACCTGAAGGAAGAAATTCGTTTTCCCCACAGGGTTTACTAACATGATACAGCAGCATGTCTCTACCCCACGTTCCAAGCTTGCCATCAAGGCTCATCTCTGGAGGGCTGCGGTTGGCTGGGGAGTGGGTCACAGGTAAGCGGCCCATATTCATATACAGCATTCATATACAGGTATGCATAACCAGTGATCACAGACAGTAGTGTGAGAAAGGCTTGGGGTGGGGCAGGGGCTGGGAGGAGAAGAGCAAAAGGGGGGTGGAATTGGAGGACATCTGTAATACTGTCAACAGTAAAATTAAGTTAAAAAAATAAAATGAAATAAAAAGATTTCAACATTTGACACTTGCCAGGTCTACTGGCAAGACTGAGAAGCTTTCTCCAGACAACTTTCAACTTGAGTGTCATCGCCAGGCTACCTCGCCTGACTGCATCACACATTAAAGTCATTTCTAAGTTTTAAAAGTAGCTTGTGAATAGCACAATTGCATTGCAGTGTGTGTGTGTGTGTGTGTGTGTGTTCAAAGTATTATTTTGTTAATTTGGAACTTTTTAAATAGTATATGCCATCACTTTTAACCCTCCGTGGAAGCAAAGCTGACCCCTTGCCCTCCTCCATCAGCAGAACAGAATGCATGTCACGCCTCAGTCAGAAGGGGAGGAACCAGCACTTTGCACCCTTCTATGAACCAGAAGGCAGGATCACCTTGTTTCATTCTTATCCCCAAATAAAAGACAACGGAAGCCTTTCCTGGAAGTTACTGACTCTCTGACTTAAAACAACTTCATCTCTGACTTTTACAGTACTGATGTCTGAAACTATGGCATCATCGAGGCAGGTACTAAAAGCCATGTGAGAAAATTGCTGTTTTCCACAAAGAACAGACTAACTATAAACTTTTAACCATCACAATCTTATGGGGTTCTCCCCTTTAAATGGGTATTGTATTTTTTTTATTGGGGAGCTTACTCATCTAAAGCCTGGACTCCAAGCTTTCCATGCAAGTAAACTAGTTTTACTTTTTTTAAAATATATTTTTTTATTGATTTCAGAGAGGAAGGGAGAGGGAGAGAGAAATATCAATGATGAGAATCATTTATTGGCTGCCTCCTGCACGCCCCCTACTGGGGAACGAGCCTGCAACCTGAGGTCTCTCTATCTACTGGGAATCAAACCTTGACCTCCTTGCCCTGACCAGTTTGGCTCAGTGGATAGAGCGCCAGCCTGCGGACTCAAGGTTCCCAGGTTGGATTCTGGTCAAGGGCAGGTACCTTGGTTGTGGACACATCCCCAGTGGGAAGTGTGCAGGAGGCAGCTGATCGATATTTCTGACTCTCTCTCTCCCTTCCTCTCTGTAAAAAATCAAAATATATTAAACACACACACACACACACACACAAACCTTGACCTCCTTGTTCATAGGTCAGTGACGCTCAACCACTAAGCCCTCACTCCAGCTAGGCTAAATTAGTTTTCTAAGTGTCTTGGTTGCATAGTTAAGGAGGATTCGATCTGTCATGACTGAATCCACAAAACCCAGAAGGTTACCTTCTGAGCTGTCTACGGTCAGGACATCATTCTCAGCTCCTGAGGGGGGATTTCTCGTGGCACTAGGAGTTCCCTTCCACCCATTTTCTGTGCTTTTTTCCTGACCCTGGTTTTGGTTCTTAACTGAGCCGGCTTCCAGTTCTGTGCACGGCCACCTTCCTTCCCCAAGGGCAGCAGCATCTTTGGGAAGTTCTATAAGGTCTATGGTTCTTTTCTGCGGCCAGATACTGGTCAAGGAGCCCTGCATGTGGCTGACCAGGGAATATGGTTGCCTTTTTATGTATATTTACAACATACACTTAATGAGGAAACTACTTTTCTAAATTAGTTTTGACCCTGAACTGTCTTTTTGTACTTCCTTGGGCATTTCATACCTTAGTAAACATGGAGCCTTGAAAATTGGAATTGACCAGGATGTCTCTTACATTCCACTTCAGGGGGGAGGGGTCACCTGCCTTCCTGTAGGCCTCTCCCCTCTAGGGCCAGGCCCAGCCCTCAGAAAGACCCATTCCCGAAGACAGCAAGATGGCGGCATAAGGTAAACACCGTAGATGCAGCCGTGAAAAAACTATTTCGGAATAACCAAGAAAAGAAAACACGAACACCATTCACACCCACAGGAAGGCTGGCTGAGTGAAAATCCTACAACTAGAAAAGAGTCTGAGACTCAGAGGAGCTGCGGAAGCAAAGTGCAAAGACGAGGGTACGGAGGCGCGCGCACGGGCTCGGGGAGGGAGCTGGCGCCGGGGACACGGTTCTTTTCCAAAACGGAGAGAGCCACAAATCCCCAGCGGCTCTGAACTCCAGTTCCAAGCGAGTTCTTGAAGGCCCAGACACCCAGAGAGGGGGGACTGACTGGCGCCAGGAGGAAATCCAAAGCGAGTTTCTCTCAGCGTTGCTTGCAACAAATACCGCGGGACACAGAGACCTGGTGTCTCTCAGCGCAGGGCTGAGAAGCGCCATAGCTGTTTGCTCCGCCCCGCCCTGCAAACTCCCCGAGGCCCCGCCCCTCCCTAGCTGCGCGCGGTGGTTCGGGTGAAGGGGTGGCAGCGGCTATCCGGTCCACGGCTTAGAAGATTGTGGACTCCCCGGACACACTGAGTGCAGCGCGGGCTGTGGGGCAACGGGGCGGCGGAAGACCAGTGGCGCTGTAGCACTGCTATTCGCACTGATCACTGACCGGGAGAGTCGGGACCGAGAATCGTGCGCAGACCCTACGGCTTGGAGATGCCAAGCGCAGTAGAAATGCCATTGTGAATCGCTCAGCCCCTGGTGACTCTGAGACCCCGCCCCACCCCACCTACAACCACGCCCACCCCACCTACAACCCCGCCTACCTGCCTGCAACATTACCTAAGGGTCTGCAACTGAGACAGAATTCCAAATTGATCCAAACTCCAAACAACGAGGAGAAAGGCCTGCAGGTCATTTCCCCCCAGTGATACCTCCCAGTGATAACTACAACAAGACTGT
>PVJC01041651.1:0-15272 GCA_004026665.1 Murina feae
TTCTCAATGAATCAACTGTTGTTTGCAAGTCATTAATAATGCTGCAAAAATATACCTTTAAAATGGCATTTAGGATTTCCATTAAATTGCAAGGTGTCCCAGTATCTGTAAAGTCAGATATTTTACAAGAAACTGCATACATGTTGAACTTTAGGGTTCTTGACTCTCGGCCCTGCCACCCTGTTGGTTCTGTCCCAGCTTTTTGGGTCACTGAAATGAGGTCAAAGCGTCTCTCCCACTTTCCCATAGGTGATCAGGGGATGAAATGGGAAGGAAACTCAGACCCTATATTTAACCAAATTGAAGTCCCTAAGACTAAATTCTTTATTTTTCAATTGCAGGTTTTAAGGCAAAACTTCATGGTAGTGCTATACAGAGCTTGTGTGTTTGGCATCATCGAAATGGATCGTTCAGCTAATTGTTAAGAAATGCGTATTGTGTTTGCAAATTTATCTTATGTGACATCTGCATAAACTTTAAGCTTCAGCCCATGAATCCTGCCAAATTTCGAACTCTAGCAAAATCTGAACATTCCTTCTGCTGCATTAAAATTCTCAGCAAAGTTTCTCACGCACATCACCCTGCTGCTGCAATCTTCTCCACGCGGCACGTATACCGTCCTCACCGGGGGCCTCTTCAGCGCCCAGAGAATGAGTTCGGCTCCAGGACTTGGTCGGGCACTCCCCACTGAAGTGGCATCTTTTGTGCGCCAGCCAGAAAAATTCAAAATGCGATAGGCAGCTGGAGTGTCATTACCAGCACGTGTGGACGGTGTTACATCCCTGATAACAGCATTTAAAAAATTAGAGCACTTGCCACTGAAAATCTTCTGAGCACTATTGAAAAATGGAAAAGCAGGGTAGACATTTGACAAAGAGCAACTAACTTTTGCCACTTGTGTGAGGGAGGAGGATGCCAGCAGGGCAGGAGGCAGGCAGGGTGAGAAAGCTCGGGGGATCAATCCCTAATCCTCCTCGTCAGTGTCAGACAAACCCTGTTGTGTGCAGAGGGGCAGTGTGTGTGTGTGTGTGTGTGTGTGTGTGTGTGTGTGTGTGTGTGTGTGTGACAGAGTCTAATTGAAAACTGACAAATGAAACCAGCGGCTGTCGGGACCAAGTAAACACACAGCTTCTTAGGCAAACATTATCTCTGGGAGATTTCTTATTCCCTGTCTAAGACCAAGAGTTATTTTCTGGTTTGGGTGTTTGACAGTGATCAAACTTGGGCCATCCATTCCGACTGGAGATCTATTTTAAAGAGGTGATCCTGAGGGATTGCCTGCTTTTGAGACCTGGGTTTCCTTTAAGTGAAATTGATTGTGTTACACTGATGTTTACTCTAATCCACTCACAGCGTTGAGAATCCTTGGACATGTGGCCGGAAACCCAAGGAACGCGCCTGCAATTTGGCAATCCTGTCATCGGAAGCACAAGCAGGACCCCCGCGTGAGATCGCGTGCAGCCAGGAGAGCTCCCCATGAGGCGAGCTACTAATCCATGCTTTGCCTGACTTTATTTTAAATTAATGTAGGGTTGCAGCATTCTTACTAATGCAAAGTGTGCACAGGGTCCCTACGTGCTGCGTATAACTGGGAGAATGAGGTTCAGGCCTCTCTGGAGGCTCTTGTTACAGATTAATCTGAGGGGATTTTCCTCGCTTGAATAGTCCCTGCGATTGCGATTTAGAACGTACAGGGCCCGTGAGAGCAGCCATGAGAGGGAGGTGGTGAAATCGCCTCCTCGGATCCCTGCAACTGCTCTCCGGCTGGAGGCAAGTGGAAGAATTTGGTTTTGAGGCCACCAGCCTTGAGATATTGTGGCGCTGTGAAGTTCAGATTTTACATCACCAGGTGTGGAAAACCTTCCTGCTAGTGGTTCTGAGACTGTTTTCTCATCGGTCAAATGGCAATGCTACCAGTGCCGCTCTCATCAGGTGGTTAAACGCTGTGGTACTCACGTACGACAGTGCTGCTGAAGGCAGAATGCCTGGCCTGTTACATGTACCTACGATGTTGACTATTGCTGTTCTTATGTCTAAAGGGAAGGTCATCAGAACTAAAACTGACATTAAGAAATACAGGAAAATAATATTAGGTATTAGAAGAATCCCTCAGTTTTCTTATTCAGACAATGGAATAAAGCCACCTATCTTGCCCTAACTGGTTTGGCTCAGTGGATAGAGCATCGGCCTGCAGACTCAAGGGTCCCAGGTTCGATTCCAGTCAAGGGCATGTACCTTGGTTGCGGGCACTTACCCAGTGGGGAGTGTGTAGGAGGCAGCTGATCCATGTTTCTCTCTCATTGATGTTTCTAACTCTCTGTCCCTATCCCTTCCTCTCTGTAACAAATCAATAAAATATTTAAAAACAAACAAGCAAAAAAACCCCCCACCTGTCTGGCTTAATGCACAGGATTGCTTTGAGAACCAAATGAGATGATGTACCTGTAAGCACTGTTAAAGGATTATGTGTAATGCACACCTATAAGATTAGCGTGAAACCTCTTTCAATGTCTTCTCACTGACATGTGGGATTACTGTCCTTTAGCCACGTGGATCTTTTCCTTCTCATTTTCTTGTCTGTGACTTAAAATCCCCCTGCTCATCACATGTGACCTATGAATACCTGCTTTTGTACAGAGTGGAGCCAACTGGGGCTCTTCCAAAAGGGAGCAGGCAGGGGACAGGGGGAGGTGGCATTTCTCAGTGAGGCAGGTGGCTGGCAGCCCCTGGGCGTGTGGTCAGTGTGCATTTGTCCCAAACGTTCAGACTGGGTGTGTTCTGGATCCCTCTAGCCTGGGAGAGCTCAGTGTTATTGCAGAAACGGAGGCAATAGTTGCTTATAAAGTGATTATGAAAGCATTCGGGGATCTCTATTTCTGCAGGACTTTGGACCAGCCTCAGGAAGGGTCATATTCATGGGTGCTCAGGCCAGGTACCACCCTTTTCAACCCGTTTGGATTCTTTACTTAGGAGATGGCCCCTAAACCAAGACTTTAGGAACACCTGGTCTCTTCTGTGGGGTCTGTGTGTAAGCAGTGGAAACCCCAAATGTGCCCGGGTTCCTCGCATTGCCTACTTCACACACAGGACTGGGCCAGTTTGATAAGGCTTTGGCACTGGGGCCCCTTCTGTCTGGCAGGCATCTGCCTTTCTGTCTGGGTCTAGGTCCTCACGTAGGTCAGACTCTCACCGACCCTTGAGCACCAGGCCTAGATTGGATGAAACTTGGAGGTCTCTGTCCTTTTCTGACCCTCAGTAGGTCAGGATTAGCCCATGTTGCTCTCCCACAATCCCCGGGTACACATTCTAAAGAGTCAACCAATGGACCAGTCACTCATCAGAGATATAGGGCGCCTATTATGTCGAGGAAATTTCTTTTGACTGTAAGCAATGGAAACATTCTCTGACTAGTTTGGGGGCAGGGAGGGGAGAGTTACTGGAAACTTGTAATAGTTGGGGGCTGCTAGTGCCCGCCAAAGCTATTCTTGCCTTCTTC
The DNA here is from genome assembly GCA_004026665.1 of Murina feae. Taxonomy (NCBI): domain Eukaryota; kingdom Metazoa; phylum Chordata; class Mammalia; order Chiroptera; family Vespertilionidae; genus Murina; species Murina feae. The sequence goes on from PVJC01041651.1 coordinate 3,497, forward strand.
CATAGAAATGGAGTTGAAGCAGGAGGTGGCTTGTCAGACACCATTTCCCAGCCCCATCCTCACAGCCAGGTGTCACCATGTGTCCAAGTTCTTGCCAATGAGCATGAACAGGAGTTTCACATGCCACACCTCGGCCCAGCAGCTAAGGCCATGAAGGTTCATCCTCTGGCTGGCACAGCTTCGCTGGGGTGACTGGCAGGCACATGGTGCTGAAGTTGACAGAGCCACTGGCAGTCAGGGACAACAAATGACTGTGTGGAACCGTGCTGTCCCAGTGGACAGTTTCTTTGCAAGGAATAAACGTCTACTTTGTCTGAGCCATTGCATCTTGGGCCGCTGCACTTTAACAGCTTAACCTTCACCTTATGAATTCAGGGTAGGGAATTGAGAGAACTGCTTACAACTCAGCCTTGGGAAGGCAGGGAGGGCAGCTTTGGACACCTCGAGCAGCAGAGCTAGTAGATCTGCTCTTTGAGCACTTCTTGTGGCCCTGGTCACTGTTCCTGCTGGGACCCTCTATTCGTTCAGGTTCACATTTCCATGAGATGAGCCAACAGGGTCAGGGGTCCGCCCTGAGCTGTGCCTAGAGGAGTAGGTTCGACATAGAAACATGAACACTGAGCTCCTCCACCTCCTTGTATCTCAGTCTTTTCTAGAAAAGGGGACCACTGGGCACTGCGTGTGCCAGAATCAGGTGAGGCAACAAACACACAAGGAGTTTGGATTTGGGTGGGGAAGACAGGTCGCTGAGTAACACAATTTGGAAAGGTAAGAGCTATAGCTGTTACCATGAAAGCTCAGGGAGAAGCAGTTAACATGATTGGAGGATGGAAGCTATGTTATGTTAGAAACAGGGTAACTATTGTGGAAGGTATCAGACTGTCTCCAGATGACACGTGATTGGCCTCGAGCAGGTTATGCAAATTAGCACTCTGAACATGTATCCTCATTTGTAAAATAAGAATAATACTACAGCCTGTTTGATAGGGCATAGTTCCAGCTATGCTGGGAATGAGGAGGGGAGATGATAGAAAAGAAGGAAGAGGAGGTGATATCATTCTTTTCCTGGATGGTATTTGTGTGTAGATATCCTAAGTGCCAAATTGTCCATCATGAATCTATTGCCCAAGACTATTCCCCTGTGATCTGGATACCATCTGTGGTAGGTAGATTGGCTAGTCTATAGCACCTGGTTATTCAATCAAACACAAACCTAGGTGTTGCTGTGAAGGGATTTTTGTGGGATTTTTAAAGTAAACTGATCTGCAACCAGTTGACTTTAAGTAAAGGAGATTATTCTTGATAATGTAGGTGGCCTCATGCAGTCAGTTGGAAGGCCTTAAAAGCAAAACAGGTTTCCCAGAGAAAGAAGAAATTCTGCCTCATGACTGCAGCATCAACTCCTGTCTGAGATTTGCAGACTGCTGGCCTGCCCTCTGGGTTTCAAACTTGCCAGCTGTACCAATAATCTGAGCCAAAGCCTTGAATGCATCCCTTTCTCTTCATGTATATAGATGAAATACATTCATATATCTATCTATCTATCTATCTATCTATCTATCTATCCATCCATCATCTACCTATCCATCACACACATCACCTGCTGGTTCTGTTTCTCTAGAGAATGCTGACTAACATGCCATATCTTTACTATTTCTCCCATCCAAATGCATATGATTCAACTAGCTCTTCACTGGAAAGCAGGGCAGTGGTAAAGGATCTCTGGAGCAGCTCCTTTGCCTTCTTGCCACATCCCAGTAGGTGAGACCTCTTGGTCAGGTATTCAGAGAGTGCCCCAGGCAGCAACATTATGATTTCCTTTTTAAAAAATATATTATTATTGATTTCAGAGAGGAAGGGATAGGGAGAGAGAGAACATCAATGATGAGAGAGAATCTTCCATTGGTGCTTCCTGCACGCCCCCCAATGGGGATTGACAACCACTGAGCCACATAGGCCAGGCTGACTTCCAGACTCCTGCTCCTCATTTCAGGGTATCTTTTCATATGTTTCTGCCTGCCCCTATCTTGTTTCTATGCCTTATTATTTATTGCTTTTTATTCTCATTCCCCTTTCCTCACCTCTCTTAGGAAATCTTTCAAATGCACTTGATATGTATTCATTCATTTTTATTTGTGTTATAGATTATGTATTACTAGAGGTCCAGTGCACAAAAATTTGTGCACTCAGTGGGGGGGGGGTGTCCTTCAGCCTGGCCTGTGCCCTCTCACAGTCTGGGACCCCTTGGGGGATGTCCACCTGCTGGCTTAGGCCCTCTCCCTGGATGGCAGTCAGACATCCCTCTGGTAGCCTGAGAGCTCTCAGGGGATGTCCACTTGCTGGCAGGGAGCAGGCCTAAGCTGCAGTCAGACCTCCTTAGTGCTGCTAAGGAGGCGGGAGAAGCTCCCACTACCACCGCTGTATTGGCAGCCATCAGCCTGTCTTGTGGCTGAGCAGAGCTCCCCCTGTGGTAGCACACTGACCACCAGAGGGCAGCTCCTGCATTGAGTGTCTGCCCCCTGGTGGTCAATGTGTGTCATAGTGACCAGTTATTCCCAGTCATTCTGCTGTTAGGATCAATTTGTATATTACCCTTCTATTATATAGGATAGAGCCCTGGTGCATGGGTGGGGGCCAGCTGGTTTGCCCTGAAGGGTGTCCTAGATCAGGGTGGGGTTCCCGCTGGGGTTCCTAGCCAGCTTGGGTTTTATTACTATGGGTGAGGGGCTGAGGGCCATTTACAGACTGGCCACACTCCCTTCAGGGTGGGAGTCCCTGCTGGAGTGCCTGCTAGTCTGGGTGAGGGGCTAATGGCTGTTTGCAGGCTGGCCAAGCCTCCAGCAGGGACCCTCACTCCTTGAGGGTGTGGCCAGCCTGGGTGAGGGCTGATGGCTGTTTGCAGGAAGGCCATGGCCCCCAGAGACCCAAGCTCCCAGTGAGGCTGGCTGAAAGCAGGTATCTGGGATTTATTTATCTTCTATAATTAAAATGTTATTGCCTTGAGCGGAGGCCACAGCCAGCCAGGATAAATGGGAAGCTTAGCTTCCTCCATTGCCAGGGCAACCAAGCCTCCTGCTTGCTCCAGCTCCGTGGCTGCCGGCCGCCATCTTGGTTGGGTTAATTTGCATATAGCCACTCTGATTGGCTAGTGGGCATGGCTTGGGGTATAGCAGAGTGACACCAATTTGCATGTTTCTCTTTTATTAGTGTAGATACTGTGTGCAGTATTTTAATGTACATAAATAAAATTGGGTTGTTTCTTTACTTTGTTTAAATGCGACAATATGTTTGCAATACCTCTTCCTATTGGTTTGTGTACTTCTGATATGTTGCTTATAACTGCTCCAGAGTATTATATCATGTGTATCCACCATATTAATTCCATCCTTCCCTCAGAAATGGACACTTAGATTGGCTCCAACTGTCTCCCTATAACCAATGCCTGCTTGGCATACCTCTGAGAATTCCTCTATGATCTCTACCCAGGAGCAGAGTTAAAGGACCATAAAATACCTAATCTAAATGTTTAATCTAAGCACTTCCAGAATGGTCCCCAGAATTGCTGTGCCCACCCACACTCTCACTAGCAATGCACAGGGGTTCCCAGACCCCCATATCCTTGAAAAACGTTATTCGGTTTTCTATTTTTTGCCAAGTTGGTCAATGTTAAGTGGTGGAGCCTAGTTATTTAATTTTCATTTTTCTAGTCACTAATTAACATGAGCACCTTTTCCATGCCTGTTGCACTTTCTTTATTTCTCTGTTGTGAACTGACAGTGGTTATTGATCATTTTCTTTTGGGGCTTCTGACTTTTTCTTGTTGAGTTTTTTTATTCATGGGAGTTCTTTAAAGGTTTTTGTTATTAGTCCCTTATCAGTTTTAGATGCTGTAAATATCTCTTCCCATTTGCTATCTGTTAGTTAACTTTTATTGTACAAAAATCTTTAGTTTCAATATTATCAAATTCATTAATTTTTCATCTTATGCTTTTTAGCTTTTGTTTAAGAAGATATTTTCTAGCCCTAGATCAGACACATATTTTCTTCTGTTATTATCTATTTACATTATAGTTTTATCTTTCATATTTAGATATTTAATTCATTTGGCATCTATCTTGGAATGCTTGATTAGGTAAATTTCTATTTTTCTTATTTTAGGGAGCCAATTTTTCCAACATCTTATATTAATAGCCCGATCTAGTTTAATTTGTGGAGACATAAAATTTCTGTGTATCCACAGGGCTCGATTTCAGCTTATTTTTCTCTTCCTTTCGAATATGTTTGTTCTTGCATGTGCCATACTGTTTTTATCACTATGGTTTGATAATATATTTAGTTGGGCTAGTCTTTCCATTTTATTCCTCAGTTTCAAAGTTGACTTAGCTTTTCATGACTTTTATCGTACATACTAGAGGCCTGGTACACAAAATATGTGCATGGGTAGGGTCTCTTGGCCTGGCTGGTGATCAGGGCCGAGAAGGGCCTTCCTTCCCCGGGCTGCCGGCTGCTGGTGGAGGCCTTCCTTTGTTCCGCGCTGCCCTCTGGTGATCAGCGCATGTCATAGTGAGTAGTTGAACTCCTGGTCAGTAGAGAGGACAATTTGCATATTAGCCTTTTATTACATAGAATAATCTCTGTACCTTTTCTTTAATTTTTCTATGTACCAAAACCTGTTCTAGAAATTATAAAAATAACAAACACATTATGTGTCAATATACATAATATACCTTTATGAAAATAACTATATTTTCCAAAATAAAAAGAAATAATGAAGAGTGGCAATTGTTTTACATTAGAAAAATCTCTTTAATAGCAGACACCTGGATTCTTCTCTCTGTTTCTACAATATACTATTAGTTGTTGTTTTGGTTGACATATGTGAAGAAAATTTGTCCTCATTCAAATATGTAGTTGAAAAAGGTGGTGATATTTTAATAGCCTTTTCAGATAATTGGGGCTATTCTTCTCTGATATTACACCAAAACTTGACAAGAGGCTATTTCTTAAAGGTTAGTTGAAATAAGGAATCTAAAACCATATCAATGACCTTTTCTTACTCTTGTATATTAAAATTTACTTGTCTATCTTGTACTTTGAGTGCATCTTTTACTCATGTATAATTTTGTAACATTGTTCATTGGTCATTTGGAAATAGTTCATTCAGTTATGCAGATATTATAAATAGTCACACATTTTATCATAATATATTAGGAAATCACATTTATTAATATCACTACTGATCTCACTTAAAAAGCCATTAAATATTGGGAAGTTGTCAAGCTCAGGGTGATGGATACAGGTTTTTTTTTAAAAATTCCAGTTTTTACATGAAAAGTTGAATTTTAACATTGGCAACAAATGATATTTGTTGTCCCTAAAGGAAAAGGCTCACTTTATTCATTTTTAAGAAAATGTCTCCCAAATATTCAAGTCTGAGTAACCAGGTTTATCTGTCAGTATTAGTTTCAAATAAAAATTATTCTGTAGGAAAAGGTGGGCAGTTTAGCTCACAACTCAAACAACTGTTCAGGGACTTTTTCTCAAGACAAATTTCATACTTCAATATGAAGCTGACGTGTTTCAGGTACATTTCTCATACAAACTATTGAAAAGATGCTTATCAAGAATTGGGACTTAATAAAAGGAATACCTTGAATACCACTTTCTACTTTAAGGGCATTGTTAAGTAATAATGGCAATTGCTTTTTCTTACTATGAATACATAATAGTGAAGAATACAGAGTGAAGAAAGCAAATTGTGTCTAATAAGCATTATAATGAAAATCGCTTTGACCTTGCAGAGTCCCTGTAAGTTCAAAACCTTGTGGACCTCTGCTGATTGAGCACCACGGCTCTACAGAGTGTTTTTGGGAGTGAAATTGCTAAATGTTAGGCGTTCATATAGTCAGGTTTCCTGGATAATGCCAAATTGTTTTCCAAAGTGACTGTAATACATTCTACTTCTACCAAGAATTCTAATTTCTCTGCATTCTCAGAGCCACACTTGATAGGACCACATTTTTCTATATAGGTCAATATGCATCAGTACCTCTCTGTGGTTTTAATTTTCAATGCCCTGTCCGACATCTTTCCTTATCTTCATTGGCTATTTATGTTTCTTCTTCCATCAAGTATTTTTGTCCAATTTTTTCTTGATTTTTTTTTTTTTTTTTTTTTTGGTCTAAAGGCATTCATTGGTCTGTATAGATTTTTCTCTTTCAGAATTCTTCACTTTCATTTCTTTTCCCTCTTCCTTTATCTTGGGATCTGTCACCCTTATCTAAAAAAAAATTATAAATTTTCAAGAAGATTTTTTCCCAGTGTTGTAAGGTCTGTGCTGCTAGTATTGCTAGATAGTCCACATTTTCTTCTTCTCTCCCATCCACTGCATCGTTGCCACACAACAAGCTCTGGTCTCAATGACGGACAGCCCTCCAGGAGAGGGAAGAATGGACTCTGCAGTCACATGACTTTTGTTACAGGCTTTTGTTTTCTCCAAAACCTGCAAGATTATATATTAGTTGTCATGGGTGAGAGAGAGACATGGAGAGAGAAAGGGAGATGAAGGAGAGCTTTGGATAGAGGGAAGAGAGAAGAAAATATTTCCAGAAATTGGAGGAGGGGAGATGGTTGGAAGACCCTGCTAGCAGGAGCAAGCACCTCCAACTGAGGCAGCTTCCTAGAGATGGACCACAGGATGGAGGGTTTCTTAGCCTCAGCAAAGTTTCCCATGCCCCCAAGACAGCGTGCGAGAGGCAAAACTCAGATCTCCAAGAGGCCACTGTGCCTATGGCCGATGTGGATGCAAGGATGGACCATGACGGAGTGGCACTGGTGGCCCTTGCAGTCTCCAAGCATCTCCTGAAGCTGAGCTCTCTGAACCTATGCTAGGGATGGGGTAAGGGTGGGGTGAAATAGAGGCACTTTCTTGCTGTCCTAGAAGGATAAGGACTTAAAACCAGACTGAAAGAGAATAAAGAAATGGGTGTTTCTAACACACAAATTTGGAGATTGATGTTTATAATTGCTAAAACTGTAGCTCTGATTTTGTTTCTTATGAATGAATGATGCTGGTGTCATCATGCTAGGAGCTCTCACTTCTCTTCCGGCCCAGAGTTAAATTTCCTGACTTCCTGCATTAACGAATAAGAACAGGTCTGGCCCTAGCCTGTTTGCCTCAATGGATAGAGCATCGGCCTGCTGACTGAAGGGTCCCAGGTTTGATTCCGGCCAAGGACACATACCTGGGTTGCAGGCTCGATCCCCGGGAGAGGGCATGCAGGAGGCAGTCGATCAATGATTCTCTCTCATCATTGATGTTTCTATATCTCTCTCTTCCTCTTTCTTCCTCTCTGAAATTAATAAAGAAATATATTTAAAAAAATTTTTTTAAGAACAGGTCCAGGCCCAAATTAATCAGTGAATCTGTGGATATGTATAGGAATCTGTACAAGTGATTTTTGATTCAGGGGCCTGTGTTTTATTTGCTAGATTTTCCCTGAGTGGTTGGTGAGGGAAAGAGCTCCATTTGGTCCCACTTCAATATCTGTTGTGCAACATTGTTGCCACTATTAAAGAAACTGCTTGCAAAGTGCCCAGAATAAAGTAGAGAGCAATTAGTGACAGGTTCTATTATGATGATTATTTGGGGAGGTGAGGCTTGGGTTTAGCCTGAAAGGGTAGGTAGAAGTTGGCTAAAAAATGGTGAGAAAGTGTATCAGACAGAGGAAAATCAGCACACAGGAGAGAGCTGGACACATTCAGGGTAGGCAGGTAACTCCATGGGCCTGGAGTATAGAGTGTTAGAGGGGGTTCCTACAAAAGGCTGCTGGAGAGGTGGGCGAGGACCGAGTCTTTATACACCTCAGGGTTTAATGGGAGATGGCAAGTTGAGCAAGTGGGTTGGAAGTGTGAGGGAATGGAACCATGGAGACCAGGGAGGGGCTGTCCTACTCATTTAACCTCCTGTACCTGACAGTACTGTGCTCTGAGACAATCTTTCAATGTTGCCTGCAGTTCTGGGTTCATGCTTTAGTTGTTGCCTTCCTTTAAGATGTGTCTAGTGTGTCATCTTTGTAATTACAGTAATCGGTTGTGATTACAATGACAGTACCCAGTGCGAAAGAAAGCTGCCATGCATTATAAAGTCAAAAGAATGGCCCAAATCATCCCAGGGGCTGCGGAGCCCAAGGCCACAGCAAGGAGATTTGGAACTTGCAAGTTACTCGCTGTGCCTCTCTTTCTAAGTCAGGTGACCCCAGGGTGAATTACGCATCCTTGAATGGTGCATAACCATCCAGGCACAGGTCGGGGTAGTCTCCCTGCCTCACTCAGGAAATAACCTGACAGGGGGAACATAAATAGAGCAAGAGTCAGCTTCCTTAACCTACTGCCCTTCTTCCCCAGAAACCTGAGGTTTTGCTTTAGATTTCACACCCCAAACCTCCTTTTGCCACCTGGTATTCAGCCCCTGATTCTTACCTCATTTATTTATGGGACCCCCCAGCATCTAGAACAGGGCCTGGCTCGTCTCAGACTCTCTGAAATCTTGGGTGGGTGACTGAGTAGCCCACGAGGAAGCTGTCTATACCGGCTGCTGCAGGCTTATCTTTCAGCTCACCTCACTCTTCCATCTGCCTCCTGCGGGTCAGCTTCACTGTCTGTTGGCTTCTACCCACAGCTTTTGAAGAAGCTCAAGTCACCCTCAGGTAAAAATAGAAACCCGCTCCTCTGGCACTCTAGCTCATATCTGTCTGCCTTGTCTCATTTTCTGTTTGTTCCTCAAACTTCTCGCATTGGCCTCTGTATCCTCCACTCTGTTGGTAGGACCCTCAACAAGGTCAGCGTGGCTGCTGCTGCTGAGTCTACTGTTTGCTTTTTAGTCATTTTTGTAGCTTTTGTATAAGGGCCACTTTTCTCTCGAAACTTTCCTCTCTCGGGGAGGAAACCTTACACGTCACTGATTTTTCTCCTAATTCAGATCCTTATGTTTTAGTTCGCTCCCTCTCTTGAATTCTTCTTCTATCTGCCTCCTAAACATTGGGGCTCCTGAGCACTTCACGCTCAGCCCTTTCTCTTCTCACCCCCTACCATCCCTGAGGGATGAACTGTGACACATACGCTGAGGGTGCACAAACCCTCCCTTCCTAACTCCAGACTAATCAGTCTTTCCGCAACAGCCCCACCTGGCTGCTTCCCAGGAGGCCCCGGGAAGTGACCCAAACACCCCTAGAATCTTATCTGCTAGGTGGTCTATTTCCTGAGACTGCTCTGGGTACCACCAACTGTATCAGTGAGGATTCAGTGCTTATTAAATTTAGTTTAGGATGTTGGTGAGAAGGCATTAGAGGACTAAAGGCACAAAGAAGAGGCTGAGGCTAACGCTGGAAGCAGCTACCACCACTAAAGACGAGTGAACAGCGGGAGAGGTTGGGGTTTAGAGAACCCAGAAGCTCTGAGGAGGGCTCCACAGAGCTGAGATTCAGACCACACATAGACAGTATGGTCAGTCTTGTGCTGAAACCTCAGGAGTTTGGAACAGAACCCATAGAGCTGGGACTCAGCTATCTGAGGTGGAGTACTGACTGGCTGGGGCTATTTCTGAAGGAGACACATACATCAGGCTGGTTCTTATTTACTGCTGTGGCTAGGGTACAGCTTTGCTGCAAAACAAACCATACAGGTAGGGCACATCCTTCTCTCTCCTTTCGTCACCCTCTGACTGGTGTCCTACCAAGGAGCCCTCTTGGAAATGGAGAGTGCAGTCAGTCTGCAGAATTCAGAAGCATGAACTGGAGCCGGATTAGTCATTAGCATTCCATCATTCACCTCCATCCCCGGCCTTTGCACTGTGCTCCTTGACCCAGATAATGAGGATCGACTCACGTTCACTCTAGTCAGCAGAGTGGGTCGACCAGGACTCTGTCTTTTCTCATATCCCATAGCCAATCAGTGTAGCTACCTAAATTGTATTTTATTAAAAAATAACACAAAACCTTTTTATTTTATTTATTTTAAAAGAGGAAGGGGGGGGGAGAGAGAGAGAGAGAGAGAAAGAGAGAGAGGTCAGAGCGAAACACTGATGTGAGAGAAACATTGATGGGTTGCCTTCTGAATGCACCCCGACCCAGGATCAAACCTGCAATCTGGGTATGTGTCCTGACCAGGAATTGAACCCATCATGTCTTGTGTACAGGACAACGTTGCAACCAGCTGAGCCACACCAGTCAGGGCCACCTAAAATGTATTTTAAAGTTGTTCCTTCCTTTCTGCCCCTCAGTGTCTCTGCATTCATGCTGACCTTTGTCATCACCAAACTAAGCAACCATTGTAATGGCCTTCTAACTGGTCTCCTTGACTCCTTCTTTGTTTCGTCCAAGCCATGCACACCTTAGCCAAAGTGATCTTTCTAAAATGCTAATGCTGAATATTGTTCCAATGCTACATATGCATTGATGGCTCTTCTTTGTGGCATGGGAAAGTGTGAGGATCCAAGAATGCCATTCTGAGTTTTTCATCACCTTGCCTTTGTTTTCCTCTTCAGCCTGGTCATTGTCTGCCTTGTGTCCCATACTTCACCCATGCAGAACCACAGGTGATTCCGTGGAACTGTTCTTTCACTCCATCTACATCTCTCTGAAATGCCTGCTTGTCAACTATATGCTGGCTGCTTGCCAAACCCCTTCTTACGCTCTTAAATCCAGTTGCAGTTGCTTTTATGGAGAAGCCTTCCCTGATCTCCCCAGAGTAAAGTTAATCACTCATTCCTTTGTGGCCCAATCATGGCTTGTCTCTCTCATAGTATTTATCTCACTGAATTGCACATTTTCATTGGCAAATCTGTCTCACAATATGAATTAGGGTTAGGCTTAGCAGCAAGTGACAGGAAACCCAAAATGACAGTAGTATAAACAACTTAGGTGCTTATTTCACAGTTACATTTGAGCTGGCAGTCCTGGGCTGGCATGGTTACTGGAGCCATTTACCTGGCTGACCCATCTCCCTCAACATACAGCTGCCATTCATGGTCCAGGCTGGCTGTTTCAGCTCAGCCCACTGGGATCACATTCCAACCAGCAGGAAGGAGAAAAAGGAGGGTGATGGATACATGTTCTCAGTCTGAGGCCATCTCCACAGATCACAAATTTCTGAGAACCAGGTTGTAGTAGCTTTCTAGGGCTGCAGTAACAAATAACCACAAAATGGTGGCTTAAAACAATACAAATTGATTTTCTTACTATTCTGGAGGCCAGAAGTCTGAAATCACGGTATTGGCAGGGCCATGCTCCTCTGAAGGCTCCAAGGAAGGATCTGTCCCATGCTTTTCTCCTAGATTTCAATGGTGTGGACAATCAGTGTTTCTTGGCACGCCACATCACTCCAGTCTCTGCATCCATCTTTACATGGCCTTCTGCTCTCTGTGTCTTCCCATGGTCGTCCTATAAGGACACCCGTCATAGGACTCCGGGTCCACCTTACTTCAGTAGGACCTCATCTCCACGTAACTAGTTACTTTTGGAAAGACCCAATCCTATATAATAAAGTGATAGTATGCAAATTGACCCTCACACCCTCATAAGATGGCTGCCTATGACCAGGTCAGCAGGGGGGTTAGTGAGGGATGACCAAATGACTGAACAAGTAGATTGCATGGGGCAACCAGGCTGGCAGGGGGGTTAGTAAGGGTTGACCAAATGAGTGAACAGCAGGCTGCATGGGGTAACCAGGCCAGTGGCAGGGGGCGTGAGCGGCAACCAGACTGGCAGTGGGGGCAGTT
>PVJC01041652.1:0-15261 GCA_004026665.1 Murina feae
GGTTCTGAGCATGAGCTCAGCTGCTCTTAACTGCGCCAGGTAAGGCATTTCCACCCTTTGCATGAAAATATTTCTACAGTGTTTCCTCCCAAGCAAAGTGATTTTCTCCATACTCAGAATTTTGATTTTAGATTGTTTCTGACAATGTGCTGTAAGGTGCTAACTGCTCTTAAGCACTAATTTTCCCTCATTGTCAAGCACCTTTCTACACTCTTTCCACATGTTCCCAAGTGATTTTCACTGGTTTGAACACCATTTGGTATAAATGACTACTTCTTTTAAAAGAGTTCCCAGTTGTTTTCAAAACTGTGTTGAGGCACAGAGTGTGCTTCCTGTTGAATATCAGGCATTATCCCGGATTTCTTAAACACCTTTCTACTCTGTTACCTCTCAGTGAGAAGGAAGTGATTTTCACTTGTCTTCTATTTCAGTGTCCTGTTGCTTTCTTTACACTGAGAAATCATTTTCATGAGTTACCTCATTAGTTTATTTAATGCACTGCTGCATTTCAGTAATTTCCTATAGGGTGCCTATGACTGTGCTTTAGTGTTCTTTGTGTACTTGACCAGGGATTTTCTCACATGGTACACCCCTCTTTCTTGCACGCTTCACTGATTGTTACTAGGGATTCCCAACTCTTTATTACCATTGAGATCTGCTTTCAAGTGAGTCCTCCGCGGTTCCTAATACTGTGCTGTGGTGCGGCTCCTACGCTATGTAGGGCATTTTCTCACATTGTATAAACACATGCCTAAATCTCTCCTTGTGTTCTAAAACCACCTTCATTTGTTTTCCAACTATGTGTTATGAGTGACTGCTTCTCTTCAAGCATTTCCTAGTGGTTTCAGACACTGTACTGTGGTGTGCTCACTGCTCTACTGCAGGGATTTAACCGAATTGAATAGACACATTTCTACACTATGTGCAAAGTGAGATGTGATGTACACTTGTTTTCCAATGTTCTCTCAAATTTCGTCCTCATTTCAGCGAATTCTCAGTGTTTCATCACACTGCGTAGGTGTGCTTACTGCTGCATTTTAGGTATTTTCCCCGTATTGTACAAGCGAACTTTCCATATGTCTCCCTCATACTGTGAAGTAATTTCCCTCTAGCCTAACGACTTTCTCCAGGGCACTGTTCCTAGTGACAGAATTCCCAGTTATTTCTAAGATTGCAGCGCAGTGTACTCTGCTGGTTGCCACACATTTCTCACATCATGCACACACCATTCTGTACTCTTTCGGTGCCTTGACAAGTGATTGCCAGCATTTTTCCTCATGTTTATTACATTTACTTTTGTTTCAAGTGAATTCTCAGGGCTTCCAAACCTAGGCTAAGGTGCGATAACTCCTCTATGTAAGGCATTTCCCCGTATTGTATAAACACATTCCTACATATTTCCTCATGTTCCAAAATCACCTTCACTTGTTTTCCAACTATGTGGTATGAGTGACTGCTTCTTTTCAAGCATTTCCTAGTGGTTTCTGACACTGTACTGTGGTTGCTCACGGCTCTGCTACAGTGATATACCCGAATTGAACAGACACCTTTCCATACTATGCGCAAAGTGCGCGGTGATGTATACTTGGTTTCCAATGTTCACTCCGTTTCATGCTCATTTAAGTGAAATTTCAGTGTTTCATCACACTGCCATGGTGTGCTTACTGCTCTATTTTAGGTATTTTTCCCGTATTGTACAAGAGAACTTTCCTTACTCCTCCCACACACTCTGAAGTGTTTTCCCTGCTGCCTAACTACTTTCTCCAAGGCACTGTTCCTAGTGACAGAATTCCCAGTAGTTTCTAAGATTGTAGTGTAGTATGCTCTCTGCTGGTTGCCACACACTTCTCACATCATGCACACACCATTATTCTCTCTTTCTTGGTCTAGACAAGTGATTGCCAGCATGTTTCCTCATGTTTATTACGTTAACTTTTGTTTCAAGTGAATTTTCAGGGCTTCCATCCCTGTGTTAAGTTGCGATTTCTCCTCTATGTAACGCATGTCCTCTTATTTTATAAACACATTTCTACATGTTTCCTCTTGTCCCAAAACAATTTTCACTTTTTGGAAACTATAGGATGAAAGTAACTGCTTCTTTTCAATCTTCTCCTCCTGCGTTCTAACACTGTGCTGTGGTGTGCTTACTGCTCAATTTCAGAGACTTACTGAAATTGTACAATCACCTTTCTGCACTCTGCTAAAAGAGAGATGTGATTTACAGTGTTTGCCAAGACTTTTGCTCAGTTTCATCCTCCTCAAAGTTAGTTCTCAGTGTCTTCTCTCATACCTATAGTTTGCTTGTAGCTCTGTTTCAGGGTTTTTGCCGTTTACAAGAACCTTTCTATATTCTTTCATGACAGTGACAAGGCATTCCCTTGAGTTTTCTATGCTGTCCAGTTTTTGCTTCTTTGCAGTGATTTCCTATGAGATTTCTAAAACCGGGGTTTAATGTGCATTCTCCATTTTACCAGGGATTGTCTCACTTTGCACCCGCACCTTTCTTGCACTCTTGCCCGATGGATCCAATTGATTGCCAATTCTTTATTCCAGTTCAGTTTGGCTTCCCAGTGAATCCTCAGGAGTTTCTAACAGTGTACTTTGATGTGATTACTGCCCTATGGAAGGCATTTCCACTGTGTGTAAACATTTCTCTACAATCTCTTCTTCCATTTTGAGGCGATTTCCTCCAGTGTTCACAACATTCAGTCCAATTTACCATTGCCGTACCGTGAATTCAAAGTTTCAAGATAATGCGCTTATTGCGCTCTAAGCACTGTGTTCCCCACATTGTCAAACGCCTTTCTTTTCTCTTTCCTCAAGTTCCACAGTGATCTCCATTTGTTTTCATACTACTTGGAATAAGGACTGCTTCTTTCAGGACCTTCTGAGTTGTTTCTAAATCTCTGGTACAGTGCACTTACTGCTCTATGCCAGTGAATTTCTCACATTGTACTCAAAACTCTCTACAATGTTCCTTACACTGAGGAGCACTGATTGGCCTTGCTGTCCATTTCACTCACATTCTCAGGGCTCTTCAGTGAAGTCTCAGTGGTTTATCTCACTGCCAGATTGTTCTTGCTGGTGCAATTCAGCAGCTTACTGCTGCAATTCAAGTTTGTACCCACATGGTACAAAAAGTTTTCTATCTTCTTTCCTCACATTGAGAAGTATTTCCTGACTAGTCAGTCTACTTTATCACTTTTGTTCTGTGATTTCCCATTGGTTTCTAAAACTGTGGTATAGTGCGCTCTCTGCAGTTTGCCATGGATTTCCTGAATTCTGCAAACATCCTTCTGCTCTTTTAACCAATTATTAGCAGTAATTTCCAACAGTCATCCCGGTGTTTGTTATATCATCTTTATAATTTCGCACCCCAGTGAACTATCAGGGGTTCTGAGCCTGAGCTCTGCTAGTATTAACTGCTCCAGGTAAGGCATTTCCATCCTTTGCTTGCACATATTTCTACACTCTTTCTTTCCATAGCAAAGTGATTTTCTCCCATTTCAGATTCGTGATTTCAGAGTGCTTCCGACAATGTGCTGTAAGGTGCTAACTGCTCTTAAGTACGGATTTTCCCTCATTGTCAAGCACCTTTCTACACTCTTTTCCCATGTTCCCTAGTGATTTTCACTGGTTTACACATCATTTGGTATAAATGACTACTTCTTGTCAAGGAGTTTCCAGTTGTTTTCAACACTATGTTGAGACACAAAGTGTGCTTCCTGTTGTATGTCAGGCATTAACCTGTGTTGCTTAAACACCTTTCTGCGCTCTTACCTCGCAGTGAGAAGGAAGTGATTTACACTTGTCTTCTATTTCAGTGTCTTGTTGCTTTTGAGACCATCCTCGGTGGTTTCTCCAACTGCTTGAGAGCGCTTACTGGTGTATTTCAGGGTTTTATTCAGCAGATTACCAAAGCCTTGCTGTACTCTCTCCTTACACTGAGAAATCATTTCCATGAGTTACATCACTAGTTTGTTCAATGCACTACTGCATTTCAGTTCTTTCCTATAGGGTGCCTAAGACTGTCCTTTAGTGTTCTTTGTATACTTGACCAGGGATTTTCTCACATGGTACACCCCTCTTTCTTGCACGCTTCCCTGATTGTTAGTAGGGATTACCAATCTCTATTACCATTGAGATCTGCTTTCAAGTGAGTCCTCCATGGTTTATAACACTGTGCTATGTTGCGGCTCCTGTGGTATGTAAGGCATTTCCCCTCATTGTATTAACACATTCCTACATCTTTCTCGTGTCCAAAATCACCTTCACTTGTTTTACAACTATGTGTTATGAGTGACTGCTTCTTTTCAAGCATTTCCTTGTGATTTCTGACACTGTGCTGTGTTGTGGTCACTGCTCTGCTACAGGGATATACCCGAATTGAACGGACACATTTCCACACTATGTGCAAAGTGAATTGTGATGTACACTGGTTTCCAATGTTCACTCCGTTTCGTGCTCATTTAAGTGAATTATCAGTGTTTCATCACACTGCCATGGTGTGCTTACTGCTCTATTTTAGGTATTTTTTCCGTATTTTACAAGAGAACTTTCCATACGCCTCCCTCACACTCTGAAGTGATTTTCCTGACACCTAAATACTTTCTCCAGGGCACTGTTCCTAGTGACAGAATTCCTAGTAGTTTCTAAGATTGTAGTGTAGTGTGCTCTCTGCTGGTTGCCACACACTTCTCACACAATGTGCACCCCATTCTACCCTCTTTTTTGGTCTTGACAAGTGATTGCCAGTAGTTTTCTTCATGTTTATTATGTTAACTTTTGTTTCAAGTGAATTCTCAGGGCTTCCAATCCTGTGCTAAGGCGCGATCACTCCTCTATGTAAGGTATTTCCCCTTATTGTATAAACATATTTCTACATGTTTCCTCATGTTCCAAATGATTTTCACCTTTTGGAATCTATAGGGTGGAAGTAACTCCTTCTTTTTAAGCATCTCCTCTGCTTTTAAACACTGTGCTGTGGTGTGCTTACTGCTCAATTTCAGAGACTTACAGAAATGGTACAAATGCCTTTCTGCACTCTGCTCAAAGTGAGATGTGATTTGCACTAGTATGCCAAGACTTTTGCTGAGTTTCGTGCTCCACTCAGTTAGTTCTCAGTGTGTTCTCACATTCCTACCATGTGCTTGTCGCTCTGTTTCAGAGTTTTTCCTGCCGTGTACTAAAATTTTGCTATATTCCTTCATTGCAATGACAAGGCATTTCCTTGAGTTTTTTATGTTGCACATTTTTTGGCTGCTTTGCAGTGATTTCCTATGGGTTTTCTAAAACTGGGTTATAATGTGCTTTCTGCATTTTACCAGATATTGTTTCACTTTGCACCCACACCTTTCTTGCAGTCTAGCCTTATGGTTCCAAGTGATTGCCAACTGTTTATTCCAGTGCAATTTGTCTTTCCAGGGAATCCTCAGGGGTTTCTAACAGTGTGTTTTGATGTGATTACTGCCCTATTGAAGGCATTTCCACGGTGTGTAAACATTTCTCTACCCTCTCTTCTCTCTTTGTCAGGCGAATTTCTCCTGTGTTCAAACGATTCAGTCCAGTTTACTGTTGCTGTACAGTGAATTGAAAGTTTCAAGATAATGTGTTCACTGTGCTTAAGCACTGCATTACCCACTTTGTCAAATGCCTTTCTCTTCTCTTTCCTCAAGTTCCACAGTGATCTTCACTTGTTTTCATACTTTTTGCAATAAGAGCTGCTTCTTTCAGGGCCTTCTTGGTTGTTTCCAATACTCTGATATAGTACTCTTACTGCTCTATGCCAGGGAATTTCTCACATTGTACTCCAAACTCTCTACACTTTTCCTTACAGAGAGTGATAAATGATTTGCCTTGTTTTCCATTTCACTCACATTCACGGGGCTCTTCAGTGAATTGTCAGTTGTTGGTCTCACTGCCGGGGTGTGCTGACTTCAGCAATTCAGCGGCTTACTGCTGCAATTTAGGACTGATCCCGCATGGTACAAAAGGTTTCTATCCTCTTTCCTCACTTTGAGAAATATTACTGGACTAGTCGGTCTTTTTTATCACTCTCGTTCTGAGATTTCCTATTGGTTTCTAAAACTGAGGTATAGTGCACTCTCTTCACTTTGCCATGGATTTCTCAAATTCTGCAGACATCCTTCTGCACTGTAACCTGATTATTAGAAGTGATTTCCAAGTCATCTCAGTGTTTACTGTATCATTTTTTTTAATTTCGCACCCGAAGGAACTCTCAGGGGTTATGTGCCTGAGCACTGCAGGTATTAACTACTCCATGTAACGCATTTCCACACTTTGCATGAACATATTCCTGCACTCTTTCCTCCCATAGCAAAGTGATTTTCTCCCCTTTCCGATTCATGAATTCAGAGTGATTCCGACAGTGTGCTCTAAGATGCTAACTGTTCTTAAGTCCTGATGTTCCCTGATTGTCAAGCACCTTTCTACACTCTTTCCCAGTATTCCCATGTGATTTTCACTGGTTTGCACACCATTTTTTATAAATGACTACTTCTTTTCAAGGAGTTCCCAGTTGTTTTCAACATTGTGTTGAGACACAGAGTGAGTTTCTTGTTGTATATCAGGCATTTATCCGGATTGCATAAACACCTTTTTACACTCTTACATCGCAGTAAAAAGGAAGTGATTTACACTTGTCTTCTATTTCAGTGTCCTGTTGCTTTTTAGAGAATCCTCCGTGGATTCACAAACTGTTCGAGAACGCTTACTGCTGTATTTCAGCATTTTTTCCGCAGATTACAAAAGACTTGTTGTACTCTTTCCTTATACTGCAAAATCATTTCCATGAGTTACTTCACTAGTTTGTTCAATGCACTACTGCTTTTCAGTGTTTTCCTGTAGGGTGGCTACAGCTGTGCTACAGTGTGCTTTGTGTCTTTAAACAGGGATTATCTCACATGGTACACTCTTCTTTCTTGCACTCTTCCCTGATTGTAACTCGGGATTCCCAACTCTTTATTACCATTGAGATCTGCTTTCAAGTGAGTCGTCCAGGGTCCTAACACTGTGCTACGGTGCGGCACCTGCATTATTTAAGGCATTTCTCCTCATTGTATAAACACATTCCTACATCTTTCCTTGTGTTCCAAAATCACCTTCACTTGTTTTCCAACTTTGTGGTATGAGAGACTGCTTCTCTTCAAGCATTTCCTAGTGGTTTTTGATACTGTGCTGTTGTGTGCTCACTGCTCTACTGCAGGGATTTACCCAAATTGAACAGACATCTTTCCACACTATGCACAAAGTGATCTGTGATGTACTCTTGGTTTCCAATGTTCACTGCATATCGTGCTCATTTCAGTGAATTCTGTGTTTCATCACACTGCCATGGTGTGCTTACAGTTCTATTTTAGAGATTTTACCTGTGTTGTACCAGAGAACTTTCCATACGCCTCCCTCACACTGTGAAGTGATTTCCGTGCAGCCTAACTACTTTCTCCAGGGCACTGTTCCTAATGACAGAATTCCCAGTAGTTTCTAATATTGTAGTGTAATGTGCTCTCTGCTGTTTGCCACACACTTCTCACCTCTTGCGCACAATTGTACCCTCTTTCGGGGTCTTGACAATGATCGCCAGCAGTTTTCCTCATGTTTATTATGTTTGCTTTTGTTTCAAGTGAATTCTCAAGGCTTCCAACCCTGGGCTAAGGTGCAAACACTCCTCTATATAAGGCATTTCCCCTTATTGTATAAACATATTTCTACATGTTTCCTCATGTTCCAAAACGATTTTCACTTGTTTGGAAACCATAGTGTAGAAGGAACAGCTTCTTCTCTGGCATCTCCTCCTGTTTTCTAACACTGTGCTCTGGTGTGCTTGCTGCTCAATTTCAGAGACTAACCAAAATGGTACAAAGATCTTTCTGCACTCTGCTCAAAGTAAGAAGTGATTTGCATTAGATTGCCAAGGCTTTTGCTCAGTTTCCTGCTCCTCTCAGTTCTCAGTGTTTTCTCACAGTCCTATAGTGAGCTTCCCGCAGTGTACAAGAACTTTCTATATTCTTTACTCGCAGTGTCAAGGCATTTCCATGAGTTTTTTATGTTGTCCAGTTTTCTGCTGCTTTGCAGTGATTTCCTATTGGGTGTCTAAAACTGGGGTATAATGTGCTTTCTGCCTTTTACCAGGCATTGTCTCAGGTTGCACCCACACCTCTCTTGCACTCTTGCCGGATGTTTCTGAGTGATATCCAACTTTTTTCAAGTTCAGTTTGGCTTTCCAGTGAATCCTCAGGGATTTCTAACAGTGTAATTTGGTGTGATTACTGCCCTATGGAAGGCATTTCCAGTGTAAACATTTCTCTACCTTCTCTTTTCCCATTGTGAGGTGATTTTCTCCTGTGTTCAAACCATTCAATCCAGTTTTCTGTTGCCGTACAGTGAATTCAATGTTTCAAGATAATGTGCTTACTACACTTAAGCACTACGTTCCCCACATTGTAAAATTTCTTTCTCTTCTCTTTCCTAGGTTCCACAGTGATCTTCACTTGTTTTCATACTACTTGGAATAAACACTGCTTCTTTCAGGGCCTTCTTAGTTGTTTGCAAAACTCTGGTATAGAGCACTTACTGCTCTATGCTAGTTATTTGCTTATATTGTACTCAAAACTCTCTCCACTTTTCCTGACAGTGAGTGAGCACTGGTTTGTTTTGTTCTCTACTTCAATCACTTTCCGGGGGCCCTTCAGTAAAGTCTCAGTGGTTTGTCTCACTGCCTGAGTATACTTACTGCTGCAATTCAGCAGCTTACTGCTGCAATTCAGGTCTGTACCTGCATGGTACAAAAAGGTTTCTATCCTCTTTCCTCACATTGAGAAGCCTTTTCTAACTAGTCAGTATACTTTACCACTCCTGTTCTGTGATTTCCCATTGGCTTCTAAAACTGTGGTATAGTGTGCTCTGTGCACTTTGCCATGGATTTCTCGAATTCTGCAAACATCCTTCTGCACTGTTACCTGATTATTAGAAGTGATTTCCAACACTCATCCCAGTGTTTATTATATGATCTTTTTAATTTCGCACCCGAGCAAACTTTCAGGGGTTCTGAGCCTGAGCTCTGCTGCTTTAAACTGCTCCATGTATGGCACTTCCAACCTTTGCATAAACATATTACTATACTCTTTCCTCCCATAGAAAAGTGATTTTCTCCCATTTCAGATATGTGAATTCAGATTGTTTCTGACAGTGTGTTGTAAGGTGCTAACTGTTCTTAAGCACTGATTTTCCCTCATTGTCAAGCACCTTTCTACACTCTTTCCCCATGTTCCCGAGTGATTTTTATTAGTTTGCACACCAATTGGTATAAATGAGTACTTCTTTTCAAGGAGTACCCAGTTGTTTTCAACAATATGTAGAGGCACAGAATGTGCTTCCTGTTCTATGTCAGGCATTAAACCGGATTGCATAAACACCTTTTTACGCTATGACCTCGCAGTGAGAAGGAAGTGATTTACACTTTTCTTCTATTTCAGTATCTTGTTCTTTTTGAGAGAATCCTCGGTGCTTTCTCAAACTGCTCTGAGCGGTTACAGTTGTGTTTCAGTGTTTTTTTCTCAGATTACAAAAGCTTTGCTGTACTCTTTCCTTACACTGAGAAATCATTTCCATGAGTTACCTCACTAGTTTGTTCAATGCAGTTCTGCTTTTCAGTGATTTCCTATAGGGTGGCTACGACTGTGCTACAGTGCGCTTTGTGTACATGACCAGGGATTTTCTCAAATGGCACCTTCCTCTTTCTTGCACTCTTCCCTGATTGTTACTAGGGATTCCCAACTCTTTATTACCATTGACATCTGCCTTTTAGTGATTCCTCCGGGGTTCCTAACACTGTGCTATGCTGCGGCACACTGCCATGGTGCGCTTACTGCTCCATTTTAGGTATTTTCCCCATATTTACCAGAGAACTTTCCATGTGCCTCCCTCACACTGTGAAGTGATTTCCCTGCAGCCTAAAAATTTTCTCCGGGGCACTGTTCCTAGTGACAAAATTCCCAGTAGTTTCTAAGATTGTAGTGTAGTGTGCTCTCTGCTGGTTGCCACACACTTCGCTCATCGTGCGCACAGCATTTTACCCTCTTCCGGGGTCTTGACAAGTGATTTCCAGCAGTTTCCTCATGTTTATTACCTTTACTTTCCGTTCAAGTGAATTCTTATGGCTTCCAAGCCTGTGCTAAGGTGTGATCACTCCTCAATGTAAGGCATTTCCCCTTATTGTATAAACACATTTCTACATGTTTCCTCATGTTCCAAAATGATTTTCAGTTGTTTGAGAACTATAGGGTGGAAGTAACTGCTTCTTTTCAAGCATCTCCTCCAGGTTTTTAACACTTAGCTGTGGTGTTCTTACTGCGCAATTTCTGAGACTTACCTAAATGTTACAAACACCTTTCTGCACTCTGCTCAAAGTGAGATATGATTTGCACTCGTTTACCAAGGTTTTTGCTCACTTTCGTGCTCCTCTCAGTTAGTTCTCTGTGTGTTCTCACATTCCAATAGTGTGCTTGTAGCTCTATTTCAGGTTTTTTCACGCAGTGTTCAATAACTTTTCTATATTATTTCCTCGCAGTGACAAGGCATTTCCATGAGTTTTCTATGTTGTCCAGTTTTCTGCTGCTCTGCAGTGATTTCCTATAGGGTTTCTAAAACTGGGATATAATGTGCTTTCTCCTTTTTACCAGGCGTTGTCTCAGATTGCACCCGGACCTTCCTTGCACTCTTCCCTGATGTTTCCAAGTGAATGCCAACTGTTTATGCCAGTTCAGTTTGGCTTTCCAGTGACTGCTCTGGGGTTTCTAATAGTGTGCTTTGGTGTTATTACTGCCTCATGGAAGGCATATCCACTGTATGTAACCATTACTCTACCCTCGTTTCTCTCATTGTTTAGCGATTTTCTCCTGTGTTCAAACCATTCAGTCCAATTTACTGTTGCCTTGGAGTGAATTCAAAGTTTCAAGATAATATGCTTACTACGCATAAGCACTGCGTTCCCCAAATTGTGAAATGCCTTTCTCTTCTCTATCCTCATGTTCCACAGTGGTCTTCAGTTGTTTTCATACTACTTGGAATAAGGATTGCTTCTTTCAGGGCATTCTTAGTTGTATCCAAAACTCTGGTATAGTGCACTTACTGCTCTATGCCAGTGAATTGCACACATTGTACTCAAAACTCTCTACACATTTCCTTACAGTGAGCGAGCACAGATTTGCCTTGTTCTCCATTTCACTCATTTTCACGGGGCTCAACAGGGAAGACTCAGTGGTTTGTCAACTGCCAGAGTGTGCTTACTGCTGCAATTCAGCAGCTTACTGCTGCAGTTCAGGTCTGTACCCGCATGGTTCAAAACGGTTTCTATCCTCTTTCCTCACATTGAGAAGTATTTCCTGACTAGTCAGTCTATTTTATCACTCCTGTTATGTGATTTCCCATTGGTTTCTAAAACTGTGGTATAGTGTGCTCTCTGCATTTTGCCATGGAATTGTCTAATTCTGCAAACATCCTTCTGCACTTTTACCTGATTATTGGAAGTGATTTCCAACAGTCATCCCAGTTTTTATTATATCATCTTTTAATTTTGCACCCGAGCCAACTCTCAGTGGTTCTGAGCCTGAGCTCTGCTGCTATTAACTGTTTCATGTAAGGCATTTCCACCCTTTGTATGAACATATTTCTACACTCTTTCTTACCATAGTATAGTGATTTTCTCCCGTTTCTGATTCGTGAATTCATAGTGTTTCCCAAAGTTTTCTGTAAGGTGCTAACTGCTCTTAAGCACTGATTTTCCCTCATTGTCAAGCAACTTGCTACACTCTTTCCCTATGTTCCCAAGTGATTTTCACTGGTTTGCACACCAATTGGTATAAATGACTAGTTCTTTTCAACGAGTTCCCAGTTGTTTTCAACACTGTACTGAGGCACAGAGTGTGCTTCCTATTGTATGTCAGGCATTAACCCGGATTGCATAAACACCTTTGTACACTCTTACCTCACAGTGATAAAGAAGTGATTTACACTTTTCTTCTATTTCAGTGTCCTGTTGCTTTTGTGAACATTCTCGGTGGTTTCTCAAACTGCTTGAGAGCGCTTACTGCTGTATTTCAGGGTTTTTTTCCACGGTATACAAATGCCTTGCTGTACTCTTTCCTTACACTGAGAAATCAATTCCATGAGTTACCTTACTAGTTTGTTCAATGCACTGCTGCCTTTCAGTGATTACCTACAAGGTGGCTACAACTGTGCCACAGTGTGCTTTGTGTACGTGACCAGGGATTTTCTCACATGGTACCTTCCTCTTTCTTGCACTCTTCCCTAATTGTTACTAGGGATCCCCAACTCTTTATTACCGTTGATGTCTTCTTACAAGTGAGTCCTTCGGGGTTCCATACACCTTGCTATTGTGCGGCTCCTCCGCTATGAAAGTCATTTCCCCTCATGTAAAAAAGCATTCCTACATCTTTCATCATGTTCCAAAATCACCTTCACTTGTTTTCCAACTATGTAGTATGAGTGACTCCTTCTTTTCATGCATTTCCTAGTGGTTTCTGACACTGTCCTGTGGTGTACTCACTGCTCTACTGCAGGGATTTACCCGAATTGAATAGACACCTTTCCACACTATGTGCAAAGTGAGCTGTGATGTACATTGGTTTCCAATGGTTATTCCCTTTTGTGCTCGTTTCAGTGAATTCTGTGTTTCGTCACACTCCCATGGTGTACTTACTGCTCTATTTTAGGTGTTTCCCGAATATTGTACAAAGGAACTTTCTATACGCCTTCTTCACATTGTGCAGTGATTTCCATGCATCCTAACTACTTTCTCCAGGGCACTGTTCCTAGTGACAGAATTCCCTGTAGTTTCTAAGATTGTAGTGTAGTGTACTCTCTGCCTGTTGCCACACACTTCTCATCTCATGCGGACATAATTCTGCCCTCTTTCGAGGTCTTGACAAGTGATTGCCAGCAGTTTTCTTCATGTTTATTACGTTAAATTTTGTTTCAAGTGAATTCTCAGTGCTTCCAAACCTGTGCTAAGGTGCCATCACTCCCCTATGTAAGGCATGTTCCCTTATTGTATAAACACATTTCTACATGTTTCCTCATGTTCCAAAATGGTTTTCACTTGTTTCCAAACTATAGGGTGGAAGTAACTGATTCTTTTCACGCATCTCCTCCTGGTTTCTAAAACTGTGCTCTGGTGTGCTTACTGCTCAATTTCAGAGACTTACCGAAATGGTACAAACACCTTTCTGCACTCTGCTCAAAATGAGAGGTTATTTGCAGTAGTTTGCCAAGACTTTTGCTCAGTTTCCTGCTACTCTCAGTTAGTTCTCAGTGTATTCTCACATCCCTATGGTGTGCTTGTATCTCTGTTTCAGTTTTTTTCCGGCAGTGTACAAAAACCTTTCTATATTCCTTCCTAACAGTGACAAGGCATTTATTTATTTTTTCTCTTTTTATTACATAAAGTTTTACAAATATTGGTACACATATCTCTTTATTCCCCTGCCCTTCTGCCCGCCTCCACTACCCCCCAGTGTTTTGTGTCCATTATTTATGCTTAAATGCATGCACCAAATTCCCTTGGCTGATCTGTTACCCTTCCCCAATGTTCCTGTCCTTGTTCCTGTAATAAGACAGTCTGATTGATGTTGCTCTCCCTTCTTTCCATTTTTGTTCACCAGTTTATTATGGTCGTTATTATCCACAGATGAGTGAGGACATGTGGTATTTTTCTTTCATTGACTGGCTTTTTTCACTTAGCATTATGGTCTACAGCTCCATCCATACTCCTGCAAATTCTAAGAACTCGTTCCTTTTTACAGCAGCATAGTATTCCATTGTGTAGATGTACCTCAGTTTTCTAATCCATTCATCTGCTGATGGGCACTTAGGCTGTTTCCAAATTATAGCTATGGTAAATTGTGCTGCCATGAACATAGGGATGCATATGTCCTTTCTGATTATTGTTTCTGGTTTCTTAGAATATATTCCCAGAAGTGGGATCACAGGGTCAAAAGGGAGATCCATGTTAAATTTTTTGAGCAAACTCCATACTGTCCTCCATAGTGGCTGCACCAGTCTGCATTCCCACCAGCAGTGCATGAATGTTCCTTTTTCTCTCCATCCTCTCTAGCACTTGTCGTTTGTTGATTTGTTGATGATAGCCATTCTTACAAGTGTGAGATGGTACCTCATTGTTGTTTTGATTTGCATCTCTCGGATGATTAGTGACTTTGAGCATGTTTTCATATGTCTCTTGGCTTTCTGAATATCCTCTTTTGAAAAGTCTCTATTTACGTCCTTTACCCATTTTTTGAATGGATTGTTTGTCTTCATTTTGTTAACTTGTATGAATTCCCTATAAATGTTGGAGATTAAACCTTTATCAGAGATAACATTTGCAAATATGTTCTCGCATGTAATGGGTTTTCTTGTTGTTTTGCTGATGGTTTCTTTTGCTGTGCAGAAGCTTTTTACTTTGATAAACTCCCATTTGTTTACTTTCTCTTTAGTTTCCAATGCCCTAGGGGCTGTGTCGGTGATGAAACCGCTTTGGCATATGTCTGAGATTTTTTTGCCTTTGTATTCCTCTAGTATTTTTATGATATCCCGTTTTACGTTAAAGTTCTTTACCCATTTCAAGTTTTTTTTTTTTATAGTGTGAGTTGGTGGTCTAGTTTTATTTTTTTGCATATATCTGTCCAATTTTCCCAGCACCATTTATTGAAGAGACTGTCTTGATTCCATTGTATGTTCTTGCCTCCTTTGTCAAGTATTAATTGATCATATTGATTTGGGTTTATTTCTGGGCTCTCTATTCTATTCCATTAATCTATATGTCTATTCTTGGGCCAGTACCAGGCAGTTTGAAAAAAACTGACTATATAATATAGCTTGATATCTGGTTTTGAGTTGCCTCCTACTGTGTTCTTCTTTATCAGGATCGCTGCAGCTATTCCGGGTCTTTTTTTTCTTTTTGGGGTGTTTTTTCTAGGTCTGTAAAATATGCCATTGGTATTTTAATGGAAAATCCGTAGAATTTATAGATTGCTTTGAGTAGTTTAGACATTTTAATGATATTGATTCTACCAATCCATGAACATGGTAAGTTCTCCCATCAGTTTATGTCTTCCTCTATCTCTTTTTTCAACATTCTGTAGTTTTCTGAGTAGAGGTCTTTTACCTCTTTAGTTATGTTTATCCCTAGGTATCTTAGTTTTTTTTTTGGTGTGATGGTAAATG
>PVJC01041653.1:0-15275 GCA_004026665.1 Murina feae
GGCAGCAGCGGCTTGCAGGTCCTGGAGCCGGCCAGGCAAGCCCCCACCCCTGCGGCCTGGGCCTGGGAATAGACAGCTGGGGCGGCGGCAGCAGCTTGCAGGGCCAGAAGCAGCCCTGCTGGGGCTTGCCTGGCTGGCTCTGGGCCTGCAAGCCACCGCCGCCGCTGCCTCCCGGAAGCGACTGTGGCAAGCACACAGGGAGGCCAAGCCATGTGTGTGCTTGCCCCAGCAATCGGTCTATTCCCAGGCCCCGGCTGCAGGGGCGGGGTCTTGCCTGGCCGGCTCCCAGCTGGCTCCCGGCCCTGCAAGCCACTGCCCCTGCAATCTGTCTATTTCCAGGCCATAACTTTGGGGCCTGCTCGCTCCTCCTGCCCTGCTCCTCCCACCCATCTGCCCTGCTGGACCCCGTGTGGTGGGCCTCTGCCATCTTGGCTAGGCTAATTTGCATGTAGTCACTCTGATTGGCTGGTGGGCGTGGCTTACCGTCCCAAAGAGATGGTTAATCTCAATATTATGCTTTTATTAGTTTAGATGATTCACTCTTTTATAACAACTGATATAGGACAGGACATGAAAAAGACTTTCATTTAATTTGCTATCCAAGTGTTCTTTTATTCTGTACCATCAGCTACTATAATGTATCTATTTCTGGAGTTACTCTGTACTTACCTTCCCATCATACTGCAGGAATCCCAGTATGAGGCTAACCACTCATGACTGCAGAAGCTAACTTTCATTGATGCTTTTTGCTGCCTCCTCCAAATGCCCCACTTTTTATGACTTCTCTCTCTCCCACCATCTTTCCCACAAACAATTATTGCTGACCTGACGCACATCAGGAGGTATGTTCTGCGGCTTCAAACGTAAAAGGGTTTGTAAAATGATCTGGTTCCTTCTTCTCAGAGTTCAGTCAAATAGGGGGAGAGTCATACAGATAAGGTAGTAAGTAGCATAGTACAATGGCTTTCAAACTTTTTAAAACATTCTCCATAATAAATATATACAACTTACATTTCAATCTAGTAACTACATGTGTCAGATAAAAATGATTCACACAGCAATACTTAAGGTTATGCATGATACACTCTAATTTTTTCTATAATATTTTATCTCTTTTTTCATGCTAACCAAGACCTATTAAGTAGTTTTAATGATCTACCATGTTACAACTCAAAGTTCAAAAAAATATAATTCTAGAAAATGTATGTAGAGAACAAAATTCCAAAAAAAAAGGAAAACCTAGTACATTATTTTTCCCGTGGCATCCCAAATGCTTAGCAAACTCTCTTGGATAGGTAATTAACATAACCCATCATAAGTCTGTTGGGTGGATAGATAAATGTTTTCATCAGTACCTCTTTTTTAAAACTATTATTGAATTTATTGGGGTGGCATTGGTTAATAAATTATATAAGTTTCAAGTGTATAATTCTATATCATCTTTATATTGCATTGTGTAATCACCATCTAAAGTCAAGTCTCTTTCCCTTATCATTTATACCCCCCCTCCCTTTACTGTCTTCTACCTCCCCTAACTTCCCTTCCCCTCTGGTAATCACCATAGCATTCTCTGTGTCTATGAGGTGTGTGTTTTTTTGTGTGTGTTTTTTTTGTCTTGTGTTGGGGTTTTTGTGTGTGTGTGTATGTGTTTTGTTTTGTTGTTTTTGC
This sequence comes from Murina feae, assembly GCA_004026665.1. Lineage (NCBI taxonomy): Eukaryota > Metazoa > Chordata > Mammalia > Chiroptera > Vespertilionidae > Murina > Murina feae. The sequence continues at coordinate 1,669 of PVJC01041653.1, forward strand.
TTAATCCCTTCACCATTTTAACAAGCCCCCCAACCTCCCTCCCCTCTGACAGCTGTCAATCTGTTTTCTGTGTCTATAAGTCTGTTCCTATTTTGCTTATTTTGCTTGTTAGATTACACATACAAGTGAAATAATATATTTGTCTTTATCTGACTGGCTTATTTCACTTAGCATAATACTCTCCAAGTCCACCCATGCTGTCATGAAAGGTAATATTTCCTTTTTTTTGTTTTTATTTTATGGTTGAGTAGTATCCCATGGTGTAAATGTATCAAAGCTTTTTAGCCACTCATGTACTGATGGATACTTGGGTTGCTTCCAAATCTTGGCTATTGTAAATAACACTGCAATGCACATAGGGATGAATATATCTTTTTGAAGTACTGTTTTGTATTCCTTCAGATAAATACCCAGATGTGGAACTGCTGCATTGTAAGTAGTTCTATTTTTAATTTTTTGAGGAACCTTCAGGAAATCACGTCCTAAATTACCTAAATGTCTAACCATTATGCTGTACACCTGAAGTAATATAAAATAATACTGAATGCCAACTGTAATTGAAAAATAAAAAAGAAGATTTAATGTGTGCAATATTAAGAGAGGAAATGGATAATGTACAAAGAGAACACAGTTGAAAGGCAGGTAAGCCTGCAGACTGCATGAGCTCTTTAAGCTTGGTCTGTTGGTTTCAGGAAATGCTGTAAAATACCCATTATTTTTAATCCTATGTTATAAACTCAACTTTTTGTGTCCCTATACTCATAATTCCATTGATGTAATAATTTTTTGCAATATTGGATAACACAATGAGTTAAGAGTTCTACATTTATTTTTAGGTTTATTGATATTCAGACAAAATCTTAATTATGGGCAGTTCGAGGAGCGAAAGGTTCATGAACTTCATTTCACTGGACATATATTTAGAAATGCCGACATTTCCTATGTAATCTCCTGATACAGAATTGGAAAGAACGACTGTCAGGCCACCATAAGTCTCTCACCTTCCTCTGGCAGCCACTGTTTCAGGGATGATCTCACTCTTAGAGAGAAGTTCCTGGAAACCATCAAATGCAAAAGCTGGCAAAGAAGTGATAGTGCACTAGATCAGAGGGAGCAGTTTAGAAGAGTCAGTGGGTGCTATTTCACCCTAATGTCTAGACTAATGAAATTAAGTTCGTAGGGTGAGCAAAAATTGTGCTTATGTGAAAGCTATCATCAAGACATCTCAAAGCTTATAGAATTTCCAAAACTCTTGGACCAAATGTGACTTTTTTAACTAAAACACACACACACACACACACACACAAAACAGTGCTACCATGACCTTTTCTAAATGATATATTAAGCTAACCTTTGGCAATAAAAAAAGCGGAAGTGGTTGCGGAAGACCTAGCTCCTTTTAATAGAAAGGCCACTTCCCTTCAAGTACCTGGCTGCTGCTCTTCCTCACGCTTCAGACGATGAGGAGCACATTGCATAAGGCCTGACCCCATTTAAAACAAAACTAAACAAAGCAGTAGAAATGGTCTCACTGCATTTTATGATTTGTCAGTGATGGCATTTTTTATTTTAGCAACTGTCAACACAAAATAGAATTAAATTATCTTATTTTTGGAATGATTAATTATCATTATTCTAGCCAATATAGTTTTTTTACTGTATTTGACCCCAAAATGGTGCTTTAGTTCAAGAGCAGATGTTTTTATTAGGGTTAAAAGGCCTAGGGCAATGTTTGGTGACTTAAAATGGGAGTAAATGCTCACAAAAGTTATGGTCTTTATGGTAAGTCCTATGAATGAGAAGTTTATTCTAAAATATAAAAATGTGTTGTTAGCCCCAACTTCAGGGTATCACTACTGCTTCAATATATTGTTAAAACCCTGAAAACAAGAACAGCATTTGTTTAATATTCTTGATGTGCTTGATATTTGGCAAAAAGCCAAAGACATCAAAGGCATTCATATAACCTTCATGTTTTTTTATTTCCCCAGGTACATATTTTGCTATGAAGGAAATATTATGAGGATTATTCTGTTGTCATCCCTCTCTATGTATAAACCTTAGGTTCTTAAATTCAGCAATGCTCAAATAATAGCCTACTCCAAATCCCCCACAACTTCAAAATCTCAATTGCATGTATTTTTCATCTTGTTGTTTGACACAAGTTCCATAATCACAACACAAGCATGGCCTTTACCAGAACAACAAAATGTCTCTATTGGCCAAAAGCAATTTCTTTCTCTTTAGAGAAGAATAGGAAGACTAGCATACAAATAAGGGAGATTTAAAACAGTCTAAAAAATCAAAATTGCTTTTCATGTCTCATATACAAATAATATATTTTCCTATTGGATTCTTGTAATCAATTGGTTGTCACTAGAGTAAAATGAGGAGTTGTACATCTAATGACAGAATATTATCACAAAATTTATGAAAACACGAAGTAGAATTAAATAATCAATTTCAAACTCTGAAAGCAGAAAGACCACAGGGAGCATTATGGGGGGAAAGGAAGTGGACGTACTTGTGCCACCTACCATTTTAAATTTCTCCTGTATTTTAAAATTCCATTAAGGCCAGGAGAATTAACATGTTAAGGTGACACACATACACTGTGTGGGACAGGGAGGAGCTATTTTGAAGAAGAAATATATGAACTAACAAAATAAAAACTCCTTTTATGTAAAACCTGCAAAAAATTTAACCTACAATGTTCTTCATGTGATATAATGAAATTTGATAAAATCGCAATAATCAGAGTACATTTTCTGCCCGTGAAGACCAATATTGGATATTTCTGTCTTAAGATCTCCTACACATCTATTTTAAAATGCTTATTATTACAAAATTAATCTGGAATTTGATTCCATCTTTAGAGCCATGTACCCAGTCACCCTCAGAATAAAACCAAAGTTGTTTATATGTAAATGTATTAGAAAATGTCATTTTCCTTATAATTTATTTACCAGTTTGACCGTGAAACTTAATTATTTCTGCTGCATAAAAGTTATAAGGGAAACATTCATGATTGACAAATAAAAATAATTATTCTGCAGATCAAGTTTCATGTAAAGTTATAGCAGAAAGCCATGTCTTATACATGGGAGCCATTCTAATTGTCAATGTTAATTTTTATCTGAAAATTGGACAGCAATAATTTGAGGAGCGCTTTATAAAAGATAATTGTGGTGTAATATTATTGAGAAAAGTGTCACAATCTGCTAGCTAACTACCCACAGGTACGTTTTTCTTTTTATGGTATATAATTTATGCTTGGAAACTTGGAAAGGATCATAAAGAATAATTCCCCAAAAGGGAAAAATCAAGAATCTGATACAGTCTTATAATGTATGTTTCCAAAGTTTTAATTTATTTAATTATTATTATTTCATTCATTAATAAGGAAAACAAAAATATATCAGAGGGTCAAAAAGAAAAGTCAAAGTAGCGCATACTTATAGTCCGATAAGGAATACTGAAATGAATTTGCAAAGATGAGAAACTCAAAATTAGTCAATCTTCTCAGGACAATAATTCATTACATTCTATCAGAAATAATTTGCATTTCTATAGACGGAAATTTTTTGCATTGCTCTCAGTTTTCTACAAATTAACATCCATCTCTGGAGAGTTACAAAACAGCCTGCTCTAAGACAAAGATACCTCAGATGGAAGAGCTTGTCAGGACACCCAGCGCACTTCACAGTCTTTCCACAGTTTTGGCTTCCAATGAATAAACATAAATAATTAAATCCTAAAAGGACAAAAATAGACTATTTTGGAATGGGCAACAAAAACTTAAACAAAATCCTTGAAACTGATGAAATGTAGTAAAAAATTCTAATAATATTATAGAACAGACAGTATGGAGCCATTTCAGAAAATAAAACACTAGGGCTTATGGGTATGAACTTTCCAGTTCTTAGGAAAAAGGGCAAGGAAGGTTGGAGATGTAAGAAGGGAACATATTTTAACAATATCATCATATAGAATTGGGAGCCAATAAGGAGGGATTGGGACATGTTGAGAAAATGCAGGCATCTTGATGGAGTAGTTGCCACTGTCTTTCCCAATAATAGTAAAACTATATTTTTTGGAAACTGAGACTAAGGAAAAGGAACTGAACGCAGCACAGATCGATGAGCATTCTTATTCTCTCCCCATGAGCATACTGGCACCACCATGTAGCTATCTATATATTGTTACTGGTAACCTTTGCTGATAGATAATCTTCATGGAATTTGCTATAAGAGGAATTTGGAGCTTGGTTTCTTCTATGAAAAACAGTGCCTTATAATGAGGCTAGAGTTTTCTGGTTTTGAAGTTTTCTGTTTGGTTTGTTTTGGTTAAGATTTTGTTCTTATATAATGAAAATGAATAAAGCATGCCTGCCATAGCACATCTTGATATTTACCTTCTGCTGACAACTCACACCAACTGGTCTGCAGGTAAATTTAGGAATTCGATCTCAGGAAGTGAGGCTAATCAAGCAATAGGCAGTGTCACAAATAGGTGAAGTGAGTTTGTTGGATATGCATGTGAAATTCAGGAAACAAGCTTAGAAAACTGAAGGAATACAAATGACTGCTTTATGTTTGCAACTAACGCAAACTGCTATAATTTGAATATAGCTTCTTCAATTTAAAAGATGCCAATATTGAGTGCTATGGCATTTAACATCAGGGAAATGAGACTTCGGCACAGATGGGTTTGCAGGCTTCAAGGGAACAAATCCTTAAATTTAAATAACTATGAGAATAATTACATAGTTTTGTGGTAAATTACAAGGAATATGTCACATTCTTTCAAACAGAGCTCTTTGCTAACATATTACACTTTCTAGAAGAGTTTTACAGAAGATACAGAAGCATGTCTTCTCAATCAGCATTATCATCATCAACATTTAAGTGTATTTATTAGTGTTCTTGGGCATGCTTCTGTTACAGAAACTATTCAAAAGACCCAAATAGGAGCACTCAATGTTTAAAAATTACATATGGCCCTAACCAGTTAGGCTCAGTGAATAGAGCATCAACCTGCAGACCCAAGGGTCCCAGGTTCAATTCTTGTCAAGGGCATGTACTGTGGTTGTGGGCACATCCTCAGAAGGAGGTGTGCAAGAGGCAGCTGATCCATGTTTCTAACTCTCTGTCCCTCTCCCTTCCTCTCTGTAAAAAATCAATAAAATATGTTTAAAAAAATAAAAATTATATGATTAAAAAACTTAATATTTAAATTTCTAAACAATGAGAATGACCATAATTTCTATAAATTATATATTTATATATGTATATGATATATTACCTATGTGTAAATTATATCAAATCACATACACTGGCTCTGGTGTTTTTCTGTCTGTATGGCACAGGGACGAGGTCAGAACAGGTGTTTACTTTCCCTGGGAAAATGATGAGGTACTTACTGTACACTTAGGCATCTGGAACCCAAATGTGTGGTTCAGCACTGAATGTCATTCTGCTCCTAAGTAAAGAGAAGGGAGCTGTCTTCTGAAACTGAAAAATTGGACTAGGTCTAGATTTATGTAGATTTACATAAACAGATTTTTGATCGCACCAAGTAAAATTCCCAATTAAGTATTTTTCCCTCTTTTGAATAATTCTCTTTGGAAAAACACACACACAATCTTTAATTTTGTCAAAGGGCAGGGCAGGGCTCCACGTAGTGTCCGGAAATGTGCTCAGGGCTGTTTGCGAAGGAAATTCTAAGACCCCAGACTGGAGCATGGTCTGGGGGTGGGAATGGTGTTATCTGTGTGGGCACATCCCTGTGGCCACATAAACTCTTCACCTGTGGAGTAGATTTTACCAGGGAACCTCCAAAGTGTGGGTCTCAGGGAAGCATCCCTCTCACAGAGTGTTAGGATGGCATTATTTAACTACAGTTCCCATCATATTTAATAGACTCTATGGAAAATGCCGTTTTTATTTTAATGAAATTTAACTAAATGCAAAACAATATTTTTAACATTAGAACAAATGAGATTATTGTAATTTTGTATCTATTTTACTAATTTTAAAAATAGTGAGTGAAAAATATACATTGGAAAACACATTCTCTGCCACAAAAATCTGGGCATTCTTCAGAACATCACATCGGCCACTGTGTCGATTAAATCATGCCTATCAGATTAGAGGAGCAAGGCGTAGGCTTCATTATATTAAAGGCCTCGATAAGATGTATACACACCAGAGGCTGGGAGACAAAACATATAATGATTCAAGGCCCTACCACATCAGCGACATTTTAGGAGTCCAGTGGTCTGGGATATGACGAGACATCCACTGAAAAGTAAAGGACAAATTATTGCATATCCCGCTTCTACCTTGAGAAAGGAAGCACAATGCCTGGTTGTCCCCTTCAGGTTCTGGTCTATTTCCTGAGTTGCATGGAAGACAGTTAGCTTTTGAGTTCAGAACAGGAAAGGACTCTAGCAGGACCAGGCTGTGGTACAAGCTACTGCTGCTTAGCCAGAGGGCCTGGCAGAAAACATGGGAAAAGGCATCACAGAGAGGTTATAAGCAACGCCCAATAGGAGAATTGCGAGAGTAGGTGCCTAGGCTCCTTCAGCAAGCCAGGTGATCTAAACAGAGGATTGCTCAGCAGCATTCTAACAATCAGCTCTTGGCCTGCTCCTGGCACTGGCAGAAATGGAGCACTTGATCATAAGACACCAAGAGATAATGCAGCCAGAATTTCCCCTTAGGAATTAGGTTTTGTCAAACCTATAAAATCTTAAGGTCAGGCTGACCCAGCAACAGTTCATCACAAAATAGGAGTGGTACTTAGGGATCAGGATACAAGCCATAAAGCACCAAATATATATGAAATAAAATAAATAAACAAAAACAAAAAAGCAAAAACAAACAAAAAACCCGCATGAGCAAATGAACAGCCCAAAGCCATTGCTATCAGTGTCTCTCCCTCAGCTCACACTTATGGCCATATGGGGTATCCTTAAAAGCAAATGGTGGAGGATCTAAAAGGCTGAGCTGAGTTAAGGAATGAGTTGGCTTGGTATGTGAATATAAATCAAAGCTGAACTGTGGAAACACTATGGCCTCCTTCCCCTCTGGTGGCCCTGACTGACAATAGTGAAGAGAATTCCTCACAAGGAGCCGAGCTTTCATCATTTTACCTGATCACTTTCTAGAAAGAAAAGCAGTCTGAAGAAAAAAAAATATATTTTGACTCAAAAGTAGTGGTTAATGGCTTGGCTAGTTGGAAGATCAGAATGTGGAGGCAAGGACATATGTGGAAGATACATGAGAATGGACCTATGCAAGTTGACATTAATTGTAAAGATCGTATATAACTGACTGGAAGGCATCCATCACTGAAGAGGTATTAGACACCCAAGGAAATAAAATGATGGGGCCAACTGACATCACCCTGTCTATATTATGGCAAGTTCAATGCTGGTACCATGGGTGTATTATGGAGTAGCCATGCTGGCAGGAATGGAGCTTAGATGTTGCAATTCAACTTTTACCTCTCCTCATCTTGCTCCTCTTATTCCCTCACAAGTGTTGCTGACAGCAATCCTCAGTGAACTTCTTGTAACCAAATTTCCATCTCACAGACTGTTCTTGGGTAATATGGACCAACACATTGCTCTTTTGTTCTCTTTTCCTTCATCTCTTCCTTTCTCCTGCCCTATTCTTCTTTCCTCTCTTTCTTCCTTCTTTTTTTATTTTATTGATTTTTTACAGAGAGGAAGGGAGAGGGATAGAGTTAGAAACATCAATGAGAGAGAAGCATCGATCAGCTGTCTCCTACATACCTCCTACTGGGTGGGGATGTGCCCACAACAAAGGTACATGCCCTTGACCAGAATCGAACCTGGACCTTTCAGTCCATAGGTTGACGCTCTATCCACCGAGCCAAACCGGTTGGGGCTCTTTCTTCCTTCTTGTGTGTAGTACCACATCTCTGGAATATGAGAAGTAGAAGCCTACTGGGCAATGTGCTATCTGTGTCCAGTAGTTTGTGGCATCAACTGCTAGGCGATAACATGCTTGAAGAAAAACATTTCTTCTTTCATAGCAGGACTAGGTAAACTTTTCTTCTGTAGTAACAGGAAGTAAATATTTTAGTCTTTGCACACCATACAGTCCCATTACAATGATTCAGTTCTGCTATTTTAGGACAAAAGAAGCCAGGCAATATGGAAACAAATAATTTAGGCCATGTTACAGTAAATGTTTCTTTACAAAAAAACAGGTATCAGGCCAGATTTGACTCATTAACCACATGGAGTTGGTTAGGGGTATGGATACAGCATTTAAGATACAAGACCTAGAAACTTCTGTACATATCATTAGACAAAGCTTTCTTTTTTCCATGCCATTGACTTTTTATTGTTTCTTCCATGACTTTTATTGTTTCTGCCGTGACTCAAGATGTTGACTCTGACTAGCCAACATCTCTTCTTGGTTGTAGGGAAAAGTGATAACTTTTCTAATATGACTCAGGCTATGATTTAGAGCAATCCCATTTCACCATGGATCAAACACACAGAAACTGCAAACCCAGAGTTTTCACAATATTGCAGTTACAAACAGAGAGAGCAGTGCTGAAAGAAAAGAGAAGGTCATGCTTTGTCAGTCTATGCCTTGTTTTACTTCTTATAAATCTTTTAAAAAATAGAATCAGTGATAAACATGATAAACAACAACAAAAAATCCCTCTTCTTTCCTTTCCCCTTTCTTCCTGGTTCCCTTCCCCCACACTCCTCGAGGTAATCACTGTATGTATCACGCCAGTGTTTCTTTATTTTTCTTGGATTCAATTAACTTGGCTATTGTCTTTTGTGTTCACTATTTCTAACATAAGGAGATCTTCATTTTAAATTTACCATTTGGAATGAAATGTGAATGGAAATAAATAAATAGCCAAAATGCATATGTTGGAGGTAAAATTTAAGTTTCTATATTCATAGTTCATATCTACATAAAGACAGCAAGATCATTTGATTTTCTATGATTTGGAGAAAAAGTTACTTCGTTCTAGATAAGTGGAGAGCCTAGCTGAGAAAACCCTACACAGCTGAATAATTACAGAACAGACAGCTGCAGCGTCATGGCTTCAGGACACAAGTTCACATACCAGGGTGAAATGAATCAACAATGGAAAGAAGAGAGGCGCTGGATCAAGGTGACTGTCCAGATGGAGGGAGACAATAGGCGATGAGGGCTCTCCTTGAGCTATGAGCTCAAGGTCTAGGCATCAGTCAGGAAAGTAGTTGCATGTACAATAACTTTGGCAACAGAGGTATTTGAAAGGAGAAAAATCGTTCCAAGTACTTGTATCTCATTGTGGGACCAGCCCAGGATCTACAGACTTGAGGGGAGCTATTTACTGAGCATAGCATGTTTTTTACTTATACTACATTTTCTGAAGTCATTTTATTTACTTTCTGCATGGAAGAAGTCCGTATTAAAGAGCTGAGAGTGTATTCATATCATTTAAATCTCTTTTGGATTTAAAATTTTTCTTTTCTAAATTTCTACTTAAAATCCCCCTCCCCCACATTATAGTCAAGTTCTGAGAAAATAAAAAAGAATGAATTGAATGAACAAAAAATGACAATTTTCAAGAAAGCCTGTGGGGAAACAAGGCTTACTTTTTCTGGGACTCCATTCTTAGATCTTAACATGGAACAGGATTTGCCTCGCTGAGGTGGTGACAGGGGTGGCAAGCCTGATCAGGAAGTCTCTGCAGTAATTCCAACAGGCACTAGCCAAGACGAAACGAGAAAAATGTGTGTCCATGTTTTACTCCAGGAAAGATGATGCAATAGGATGACAAAATGAACTAAACTAAGGTGGTCACGTTTTGTATTTTTTCTGTTTTGTTTTATTTTTACAAGAACAAGTGACTGAGAGTGGTATCTAAAATGTATCCTCTCCCAATGAATGTTTTGTTGGGAATGTGTTAGTAACCAATCAATATGAAATAACCATACTTATAATAAATTGCTAGATGTGAAAACTGTATTGTGTATTGTTATTATAGGTATGTATAAGTTTGAATATAAGATATTTTAGATGTCTAATTTCTCTTCCATGCTCTATGCAAATTGTTCATGTGGAAAATAATAAAATCCAATATAAGAAAAGCCTAGGTGGCATCACGCCCTCGCGCAACATCGTCACAAGACGGCTGCCACAAAATGGCCACCCTCATGTCATCACAAGATGGCCACCACAAAATGGCCAGCAGGGGAGGGCAGTTGTGGATGATCAGACTGGCAGGGGAGGGCAGTTGAGGGCGAACAGGTCTGCAAGGGAGGGCAGTAGAGATGACCAGGTCTGCAGGGGAGGGCAATTGGGTGTGACCAGGCCTGCAGGGGAGGGCAATTGGGGGCAATCCCTGTGGGATTGGGCCTAAACTGGCAGTCATACAACCCCCAAGGGGTCCCAGATTGGAGAGGGTGCAGGGTGGGCTGAGGGACAACCCCCATCCCCCCACCCCCACCCCCATGCATGAATTTCATGCATGAATTTCATGCAGCGAGCCTCTAGTTACTAGTAAATGACAATACAAAAATAAACTGTGTTTACCATTCTCACAACCGTATACCTATTTTTGTCCCATCCTGTACATATGTTTATATTAAAAAGAGAAAAGCCCTAGTCAGTTTGGCTCAGCAGATAGAGCATCATTGTGGTCAAGGGCACGTACCTTGGTTGTAGGCTTCTCCCTGGCCTAGGCCCTGATCAGGGCTTGTGCAGGAATTAATCAATCATTTTGTTTCTCTCACATCAATGTTTCTCTCTATCTTTCTCTCTCTTTTCCACTCTCCCTAAAAATTAATGGAAAAATATTCTCGGGTGAGGATTAACAAAAAGAAAGAGAGAGAGACAGGGAAAGAGAATGTAAATCATTCCATTCCAAGAAGACCATAGAATACCAACTGAATTTAATTTCATCCATGCTTACAGGATCAAACTGATTTATTGCTCTGTCTTCAAAAACATGCCAGTTGATTAGCACTTGTAGAGTGCAAAGAATTTTGAAAACAATCTTAAGAGTTCCACTTTGTTCATATTTGACAATTCAGAAAAAAAACATTTTCTATCAGATCTCAAAATCACTCATATATTACACAAATATGGTAACACAAAAATTTCACACTATGTTCTATTATCAAAAAAGTTGTTTTTGCCTCCCAAAACTGATTCATAGATCTTTTTATCTGGAAGGAGATTAGATGATAAATCAAGTCTTCTTTAATTTCTTATCTTGATTACACATGACTAGATTTGGAAGGAATTTCCACAGATTTTAAGTATGTTGGGTAAAAAAGGAAATTCTGATGTAACCTTTTCCTTATCACATAATAAATACCATGTTTATTTATACTCTTCCTGAAAATAAACTATGTGTGGGCAGAATGAATTCCTGTAAATGCCCCCAACACACCATTGGAGGGAAACATTTTCCCCTCAGTCAGCACTGAGGAAGGCTGGGCCTCTTGCTCCCCTGCCAAGTGCTCACTCATCTGCTCTCACTTCCGAAGCAGCTTCTCTCCCCTTTCCTTCTCTAATTTGGTTGCTCAGGGTGCTTCAAATCTCCAGTTTTGCTATTGAAACTGTCTGTATATTGGGTTGTGGGATAAGCTGGTCAATTAATTACCTTTAAATATAATTGATATAAATGTCAAATTTAAACAACAGGCACTAGGGCTCATGGTAAACACAATAGATGATATTTTGCACCAAATAGTTTTATATATTTGCACCAACACTAATAAAATTAAGTAGCCAAAATCATATATGCCATATTAATGTAATATCTAACATGTCTTTTTAAAATTTAGAAATATATAGTCTAATGCACCTTATAAATAAGGTTAGGGGTTGAGTTCAAAACAAGAAATAATTTAATGTATTAGTATAACTTCTAAGTTATTTTATGAGGTGAGGAGAACTAAAAACAAAATAAGTAAATATCAATATATTAAAATATTAAAAGCTCAAACCTTTAATAATTGGGTATTCACTCATGACTAGAAAATGTTCTATAATCACACAAATGTTATTTAAGAATGTTATATTTTTACTATCCTTGCTATACTAAATTAACTTTGGTGTGGTGTTTTTTTAACTTCTCTTGGCAAAATTCTTGATTTGATGAAGAAACTTCACTAGATAACTCAGGGCTAGCAGCAAACAGCACTTTGCAGTATTTCTGTGACACTATTAAACTTTTCTAAACATTGTTCAATATTTTATAATAAAAATTAATCCACACAGTTCAGAAGAAACTTAAATAACAGTAAACAGAATATTGTGTGAAGTAAAAGTTATTTTTAAATATGCTTATAGATGAACACTTTAAAATAAACTTCACTTTCTATAGCCTATGTTGAGCCACCCATCCTTTCCAATCACACAAACGCTCTTCCTGATGAAACTCTATTCTCTATCTTAATCTAAACTGCAATCCCTCAAATGTAAAATAAGGATAAATGTAGCACTTGCTCTACAGGATTTTTATGAGGATTAAATCTGTTAATAAATATAGTATATACAATGGCATTTGATACATAGTATGAATTAAATAAGTGGCTTGAAATTCATCTTAATTTTCTTTCCTAAACTGGTTTCTTCTACTGCTTTCTTCATTTGCCTTTTCAAAGACATCTTTTTGTCTTTCAACCACATAAACTTGAATCAGTCAAGTTATTCTTAAGTTGAAAGATACCTTAACTTTTTCTATTTTTTTTAACCATGATAAATTGCTATATCTTACAATTTTCCCATAGAATGCTTGTCTACCACAGGTATGTGGCTGCCATGTTCTGGCACGGCCTTAATGGAGAATTAGACTTAACTATCCAAGTTTGAAGATTCATGAAGTGAGGGTATACATGGTGGAGGAGTCTTAGTTGCTCTCTACTGTCAAAATACTACCAAAATATTTAGCAAGCTATTATATCTAGATGTGTATTTTTTGTTCAAATAGACTAACACCCTGGTATATTTTTATATAAAATAGGTAATACATGAAGTACTAGTAATAAGGTCTTAATATATCAAGTTCTATATAAAAATCTCAAATCTAAAATATTTTAAGATTATGCATATTACTTTGTTAATAATATGGAAACAAATTTCTTAAAGGAGAGGCTTTGTAATTAAGTCAATTACAGAACTCAAGACACCTTTCAGGTTGGTAACTCGCCAGCTTATGCACACTCAGATACAAATGCCCTCGTATATGTTAGTGACCCCCACAGGGCTATGCCCATTCACTTCTTCCTTGTGAAGACTACTGCTAAAGATCCTCCTGAAGTAACATGTTTTCCTACTTCTTTCCATTTATGTCTCATTTACCTCACAGTAACTGGAGTTGTCATACTTTGCTAGTTGATAGTCTGAAGTGTGAAACCAACTGACAAAAGGAAAAAAGTGGGTGAACATAAGTTTGCATCCTATCCGCACACGCACACACACATACACTCATCTGCTTCCCATCTTCCTCATCTCTTTCCAGATGATAATCTATGGCCCCATTTTAAAATCTAAATTCAGAATAACTAACTGGTTATTCAAATGACAATGTGCTACATTGAACTACAA